>CM024753.1:92120795-92351052 GCA_014218235.1 Colocasia esculenta | reverse complement strand
AAGAGACTCTAGCAAGAAAACTGAAATAATCTACTATGAATGCCAAGGCATCGGACACATAAGATCTGAGTGCCCAAGATTTCTGAAAAAGTAGAACAAAGTCAATGCAAGGAAGCCCAAAGCCATGGTCGCCACATGGAGTGACTTCGACTAGTCATCCTTTGAGATTGAAAAATCCAAAAAGGAGGAGTGCGGTCACATGGCTATTAAGGATGAACCTCCCGAGGTAAACTCTGATCGTGAATCTTTTACCCATGAGGAGATTGTAGAAATGTATGCTGCCTTGCATGAAAAATATAGAAATGTCAAAAAGGAAAACAAAGGACTAAAAAAGAAAATTGATTATATTTTGCATAATGAATATCCTTGTCAATCATGTGATTAGTTGAATGTTCAATGCAATGTCCTTCAAGATAAAAATGAAATCATGCATAGTAAAATTTGATTGTATGAAGAAGAAATGGAGTGCATACTTCATCATAATGGCTTTTTAGAAAAACTCACCATGTTTGAAAAGGAAATCATTTTCTTGAAATTTGAAAATGAAGAATTGAAAAAACAAGTGCATGTGCTTGAGGAAACTACAAAAATCCCTAAAAATTTAGTTAAAAATTTCATGAAATAAATAACGATTTGAAATCTACTATTTTTAGACTCATGAAGGGGAAGCAAAAGTTTGATAAGCTGTTTAGTGTTAAAGTTAACACTAATAGACATGGTTCAGGCTATTCCTCTAAAAATAAAAAGAATAAATCTTTTGAGTCTAAAGTAGTAACAACTTTTGTTCATGCTTCCAAAATCCCAAGCACTTCACAATCTCATGTTAAGAAAATTGCTCATGTTAACAAATCAGTTCATGCTAAGAAAACTGAGCAAGCTAAAAAATCAGTTCAATTGAAAAGAAATAAGCATGTTGCACCCAATGTCATTCATATGCCATGCCCCACACAACGTGTCTCTAACATCACATATTTTTTTTCTGTGGTGGACATGGTCATATGTGTTCTACATGCTTATTGAAGAAAAATATTCAGAAAATGAATTTGGTGTGGATTAAGATGGATTTGTTGCCTTCCAGGACTAATAGTGATGGACCCAAAACCATTTGGTTACCAAAAAATCCACTTGAGAATTGTGGTTGTAGGTGTCTTGAAAACTTTAGAGTTGGAGTATTAATGTAAAATTCAAGACACCAGAATTGTTCTATGACTATCATGTATTTCTGTTCTCGAGCTTTCAAGGTAAGACATGAATACTCTTGTAAATACTTTCATGTTTAGTTCAATCAATTTTTTATCAAGTGGTTTCATTGTTTACTTTCTATTTTTAATAAATATATGAAAAACACATAAAAAGGAGAAAATAAAATAAACAAAAATTAGAGTCTATTGCATGTTTATCTCGTGCATGCTTGCATGTAAAGCATATGTAAAACACCCTCATTGACTTTTTATATGCCCTAATACTCCTTTGCTATTCTTATTGCATTGGCTTAGAACTTAGTGTGCATTTATGTGGTCAATAAGGGGGAGAATTCTGCATTTGGTGTATGCACACATTAAGGGGGAGCCAAATAGTTATGTATTTAACTTTGTTGTACTTTATAGATTTTGATGATCACAAGAATATTAATTTATTCCATGATGATAAAATCAGAAAAGACCAATTCTCATTTATGTTCATGACCTAAGTGTTTATACTATTCAATTTTAATTTGAGGGTCTAATTTATGCGTTAAGTGTGTAGTAAAATATGCCAAAAGTTGCACATGAAGTGGACTTCACATATGCCAAGGCTTGGACAATGTAGAGATAGAAAACTAACTGAAATACTATAAAACTGATAGAATTGGTCGACTTGTTTTTGAAAATAAATTGACCAACCTGCCCAATAACATTTTGTTCTACAAAACAATAAAATCATTTGACCTAAATGAACAATGCACAAATTGAAGTTGAAGTTGAAGTCGAAGTTGAACAGTGCGTTAATTGAAGTTGAAGTCAGAATGAGAATCAGTCAACTGATTTTGGGTTTCAGGACGACCGATTTTCCTAGTAACATTGGCACTGGGACAATGAACAAATCAGACGATCAATTTGTGAATTTAGGTTGACCAATTCCGACGTTTCTCGACACAAACTTTCCTAAAAAGAGTCCTACAAAGGTTGAAATCTTTCCTAACATTGATGGATCTTTTGGGATTATAAATACAATATGTTCTCATGATTTGGAAGACTTCTCCACACACCCAAGAGCCCATCTTCTGCCCTAGAGTTTAGAACAAGGGTTTCTTACCCTAAAGAGATCTACGTGAAGCCCTGAACGTCTAGAAGGTTGGACGATGAGTTCTTTTTGATCCAAAAGACTTACAAACATCCCAAAAAGCTGATATTCATCAGAAAGACATGGGCTTAGGTGATTAGATCATGGTTCTTCACCTGAAGAGTTCTACATCGGCGATCTATCTTCTAAGTGGCTCTTCATATTTTAGACGGGGAGAATATTTGTGCTTTCAATTTTACTATTTTACCCACAATCATATGCCTATTGTACTTGTCAATTTCATACTGAACATCGTCGTGTGTGTGTGTGCTCGGTTTGTGAGCGCTTGGTTGGTGTGTAGTGCATGCGGCACATAAATATCAGGTTATCTCATCCTCGGAAATGAGGTGGGGTTGGTGTTGTTCCCGAAAACATTAGTGTGTGAAGGTTTATGCTTGTACCTAGAAACAAGTTAGTGGAAATCCTCGTGGGGGTGTGAGGTAGTGGGCGTAGGAGCACACGGAGGTGTGTTTGCTAAACCACTCTAAATCCTGTGTGCTTATATGGTCTGATCTTTTTCTCCTATCTCCATTCTATGCACGTTAGGATAGTTGGTTTCACTATTTTAATTGTTAGTTTTCAGATTTCCATTTTTATTACCTCGACCTGGGCTTTGCGTGCCTTTATGTAAGGCCCTCGAATTTTGTTCATATTATGTCTATCTAATTTTATGCATATTATAGGTATTTATTTACTTATATGCATGTGGTATTTGTTGTAAATAGCAAGTTTATTTATTTACTTGTGCATATGTATATATATATTTATTTCTGTGCATATAAGTATTTAGCTAATTCTGTACATATTGTATTTATCAAATTTTGTGCAAATGATGTCTAATTATCTTTATACATGTATGCTAGTTTAATGTATTTAGAGTTCTACCGAAATCCTTGTTAACGTCAACATCAATTGACGTTAAAATTAGGTTGACGGCAACCAGTGTGCCGTTGACTTCATATTGACGTCCAGGTCGATGGATGTCGACTTCCTGTTAATGGCAGCAATGTGGCCGTTTACTTCTTCGGTTATGTTGCGATTCCAGATCTAAAAATGACTGCGTCTCTTATGGGTTCTTGATTAGGCAACTATCCCTAACGGTAGGAAACCTAATCCTATGCATACCCTGACCCACTAGCCCTATAAAACCTAATGTTTTCAGCCAGATTAGGTCCTTTGGCTAAAAGGAAAACCTAGGGTTTCTTGTGAGAAAACCAAACTTTTGTAAAGCTTGATCCAGTAATTGGGGAGGTCTTCGGGCGATCTTCTTCGACTGGGAGATACTCCAAGTGTTGTAGAGGCTTCCTCAACTCCAGAGATCAATCTACATCAGCAGGAAAATCGGATTTGGGAGGGGATTTCTGCACCTTCTTGGCTTGGCCGAGGAGGGCTTCTTCGACAAATTTGATCATCCTAGATTTTATTTCAGGCAACTAATCGAGGGTTAATATCCCTAGACATATCCTTTAGGTCTCAGGAATTTTTCAGAATTTTATTCGTGTCCTGGAACCCCCAATTCTACATTTTATTTGCATTCGGTCTGCACTTTCTGCATACAAGATGTTGACGACAACCTTGTTGCTGCCAAGTTCTTGAGTTGACGGCATCATCCTGTGCTGTTAACCCATTTTGACAGCAAGGGCCTTGCCGTCAAGTTCATCTATTTTTCATAGAATTGTGCTTATCATTTCTGTGGGATGATTTCAGACTTTTGGTTGCCTGTACATACTGTAAAAATTGTGATTGGTCAGGTATGGTCTGTAGGTCATATCATGAGGTTTTGTCAATTTTTTGAGCATGATATTATTTAGTATAATTTCTGCATTTAGAACATATGCATGTTTTAACTATGTTTAATCTTGAATAAATAGTTTTGTTGAGTGTTATAGGTTCAGAGAATTACCATGATATTAGGGTTACTGTTCTCATGTTTTGAACCTATTAGAACCGACTGCTCTACTGTCTACCATGTTAAGTAAATATTCCATTGAAATTACTTGAATTCTATGTTAAATTGTTAAAATTAGTGTTACTATTCCAAAAAATCTGAAAAATTAGACATGTGACATATTACTGTATGAAGTATGTGATAAAAATTTGATTATGTTTTGACAACTGTGAGTAATGTTTGTCTTTTAAAAGGGTATTTAGGCCATGATAAGTGTGTTTAATTTAAACCATGTAATTTCAAGAGAATATCAGCATGTTAGGGCACTGTTATGTTTAATTTAATATTGTAAAATAGTCATGTTGTGTTCTGTAATTTGAAGAGTGTGTGTTTAAATGAAGTATATGTGAATGGGTTATAAGTGCATGTAAATAATGTAAATCATGTGGATAAGTGAGAACAATGTGTTTAAAGTGATCATGTGCCGAAATTGACACTGCTACCATAGAAGGCTGTGGAGACGTACTATAGAAAAGTCCCTATGGGAAGGCTCATTGTGTATATGATATCCTATGGGCATTAGGATGAAATCTTAGAGGTGGACAAGTACCACTGGTTGTGGGGGAGATGACTTCTCCCTGTTCTGCACAGTTACCAAGATTCATCACTTTGTTGCCTAGGTGATGAGTATGTGTTATGTGAATATGTGTCCTTGTTTATGGTGGTTCAGACTATGTGTCACGGCAAATTAAGTGTAAATGTGTGAAAAATGTTTACATGTGATAGTGTTATGTGAATGCGATAGCATGTGAAAAGATGTAAAACCATGTGAATGTGATATAATTATGTTAAAACAGCAAGCTTAAGATGTGAATAAGTGTTATAAAAGTATGTGAAAATGATTAGATATCATGCTAAGTTTGCTAGTTACTATGTGCATATTCCCATGATCTAATTGTGTTTAATCGTGAAATGATATGAATAGAATTTGAAATCATGAATCATGTTATATTGTAGAAAGAATGTGTAGGTTGTTCATGTTTATTTGTTAAATTGAAATGAAGCATGCGCCATGTATTTTCACTTATGGATTAAAAGAATAACATGTGTGTGATATATGTAAGGATGTTCCTTAGATTACTTGCTGAGTCTTTCTTTTTAGAAGACTCATACTTGCTTTGACATACAGGTGAGACAGGTGTTCCTGTACTTGAGGACTTAGTGAGGAGCGACTCCGAGCGTGAGGAGTAGCTGTATTTGTGGAGTGCTGCGTAGTTTGCACTTTCTTTTCATAGTATGTGAACAATGTTATTTCATATGGACATGTATAATGTGGACAGTTGTTACTTTCTTTACATTTGCTATATAGACTGTGGAATTATGTGAATGATGATGGAATAAGACTTCTCTTTTATTTCCACTGTACTCTTTTGTTATTTATGTACATCTCGACCTATTGTGTAGTGTTGGGTAAATGTCCCACTGTAATGACGCCCTTTATATCGATGTGGATTAGTATAATCGTACCGGTATAAGGAGGGTCGTTACAGAGATTGGTATCAGAGAGACATGTTGAGATTGTACATGAATATGCCATCATCTTCACCATAATGCAAAGTCTTTATAGAATTTGTCCATATATGTGGAAAATATCTAATAATGAATAAAGATAGTTAAGAAAATGGTTATGACTGAATAACTTAGATTCTAACTAAGTTAAATTGTTTTTCAGGCTATGGCGAGCCGTGGTAGTCGTGGTGCTCAGGCTAGGGAGGATGAGTAGAGGCATGAGGAGAGGGATAAGCATTAGGCCCCAGCACCCCAGGGTCCCACTGTACTCCCTCCACCACCACCTGTGGATTATAGTGTGTTCATGCAAGGCCTAGTCCAGGAGATGCAGACCCAGGCACAGACACAGGCGGCACTACAAGCTCAGTTGCAGGCACAGGCTCAGGCTCCAGCTCCAGTTCCTCAAGAGCATGGTCATGGTGGTCCTTCCATCATGGAGAGATTCAAGAGGATGGCTCCGCCTTCTTTTAAGGGGGAGAGTCAGCCCCTCTTAGTGGAGAGCTGGATGAGGGAAGTGGAGAAGATCTTCCGAGCCATCAGGTGTGCTGAGGAAGATAAAGTCAGCCTAGCTACCTACATGCTACAGGTACATAACGTATATGCCCTTGTGTAGGTTAAGGTTTTATTTAGATGTTGCTTATGTGTTGTGTTTTACAGGAGAGAGCTGATGTGTGGTGGGCCTCCGTACTTCGTACCAGATATGAGGATGGCACGATTGAGGTGACTTGGGCTGAGTTTATGAGGTTATTTCGGGCCAAGTTCATCCCCAAGCACATCCAGGACAAGATAGAGTAGGAGTTTCTCTCACTTACTCAGGGCTCCATGATGGTGTTGGAGTATGAGGCCAGGTTTGCTAAGCTTTCTAAATATGCTCCCCATATAGTTGCTGATGAGCGCAGGAAGGTGAAGAAGTTTGTGATGGGGCTCAAACCATCACTTAGGTTGAGGCTTGTTGTTTTTGACCACCGCACCTTGGACGAGGCTCTCAATGCAGCGTGCAGGCAAGAGAGCGAGATGAACCAATACCTTGAGGAGAAGAAGGCAGCGCAGAAGAGGTCAGCGCCACCTTTCCAGAGGCCGGACAGGAAGAAGGCAGTATACCAGTCACCGCAGCATCCAGTGGTGGCCACTAGTCAGCAGGAAGTTGCACCACAGTCCCCCAGCTTCAGGCCCAACGACAAGAAGATGTGTCCTCACTGTGGAGGAGCACACGACGGTACCGAGTGTTGGAAGTTGGCAGGGAAGTGTCTCAAGTGTTGCTACACCGAGCACCAGATCTGGGATTGCCCTAGACTTCAGCAGGGTGTCTAGCTAGGAGCGCCAGCCCCAGCAGCGGCAGCACTAGTCACAGGGAGACCGGGAAGGCCTCGAGCCCAAGATCGAGTGTTTGCACTAGCACGAGAGGATGCAGAGCAGGCCGAGAATGTCACGGAAGGTATGGTTCTAGTCATGGGTATGCATGCCCGGGTGTTGTTTGATACGGGTGCCACACACTCGTTCATTTCTGAGCGATTTGCCAAGCAATTAGCAGCAGAGTCAGGAGTTGAGGCAGAGGAGTTAGAGGTCCCTTTGTCTGTGCACACACCAGTAGGTATGGTAGCGACCAGGAACTGCATTCCATCTTTACCTATGTGCATTGAGGACCGAGGCTTGTTTGGGTGCTTCTACTTGCTCAAGATGAAGGACTATGATGCCATTCTAGGTCTGGATTGGCTTGAGGAGCACTATGCCTTGGTGGGTTATAGAGGGAAGAAGATTACTTTCCGTATTCCTGGTGAGGATGAGTTCTCACATCCGTTGCCAAGGAACTTAGTGGGAAGGTTTGTGATCTCCGCCATGAAGGTGATGAGGATGGTGAACAAGGGGTGTGACGCATTTCTTGACAGTGTGGTCCTAGTTCCAAAGGCCGATCAGTCACCGACCCTTGAGGAGATTGAGGTAGTACAGGAGTTTCTAGACGTGTTTCCTGATGATTTGTCTAGATTTCCACCGGATATGGAGATAGAGTTCACTATAGAGTTGCTTCCAGACAGCTCTCATATCTCTAAGGCTCCATATCGGATGGCACCTGCGGAGTTAGCCGAGCTGAGGAAGCAGTTGTAGGATTTCCTGGACAAGGGATTCATTCTCCCTAGTGTGTCACCATGGGGTGCACCTGTATTGTTCGTGAAGAAGAAGGATGGTTCCCTCAGACTGTGAATTGATTACAGGAAGCTCAAACAGGTGACAGTGAAGAACAGGTATCCTTTGCCCCGCATTGATGATTTGTTTCATCAGCTACAGAATGCATCGGTGTTTTCCATGATAGATCTGCGGTTCAGCTACCATCAGTTGAGATTTAAGGGTGATGATGTGTCCAAGACGGCTTTCAAAACTAGCTATGGGCATTATGAGTTTCTTGTGCTTCCATTTGGTCTAACTAACGCCCCTGCAGCGTTCATGGATCTCATGAACAAGGTGTTTAGACTATATTTAGATAGCTTTGTTGTGGTGTTCATTGACGATGTACTAGTCTATTCACCTGATGAGGATACACACCATGAGCATTTAAGGGTTGTTCTAGAGGTTCTCCGAGAGCACAAGCTGTATGCTAAGTTCAGCAAGTGCGATTTCTAGATGCGCGAGGTTCATTTCCTTGGTCATGTTATCTCGGGCGCTGGAGTTGCAGTTGATCCGGCGAAGGTTCAGGCTGTGTTGGAGTGGGAGACTCCAAGGACACCATCGGAGACTTAGAGTTTGCTAGGCTTAGTAGGCTATTACAGGCGATTCATTGAAGGCTTTGCCTCTATCGCCGCACCTTTGACTAAGCTAACCAGGAAGGGTGTGAAGTTTGTGTGGCCTGAGGATTGCAAGAGTAGCTTTCAGTTACTGAAGATGAAGCTTACATCTGCACCGTTGTTGATCTTGTCGAGTGGTGCAGAGGGTTTTACTATCTACTCAGATGCTTCTCAGATTGGTCTTGGCTGTGTGTTGATGCAGCATGGTAAGGTAGTTGCCTATGCTTCTCGTCAGTTAAAGGAGTATGAGCGTAACTATCCGACCCATGATTTGGAGCTAGTGGTAGTGGTTCATGCACTGAAGATCTAGAGACACTATCTTTATTTTGTCAAGTTCGAGGTGTTCACTGACCATAAGAGTCTGAGATATCTCTTCTTTCAGAAGGAGTTGAACTAATGGTAGAGAAGATGGATTGAGTTCCTTAAGGACTACGACTTCAAGCTGTAGTACCATCCAGGGAAGGCGAATGTCGTGGCGAATGCTCTCAGCAGGAAGAGGTCATTGCTTCAGCAGGATTGGAAGATGTTGGAGGATGCAACATGTGCGATGACTGAGTTAGTGCCACAGTTGTGTCAGGCTTTCGTGGCTCAGTTGTCTATCCGATCCACAGTTCTAGATGAGGTGATCCAGCAGCAGAGAGCTGACCCTAGACTTCAGGAGATGGTGGGCAAGGCAAACATTGCTTGAGATGAGGACGGTGTCATTAGATTTCAGCATCGAGTTTGTGTTCCTGATATTGTAGATGTCCGTGAGCATGTACTTGCAGAAGCTCACAGGTCGAGGTTTTCCATTCATCTAGGCAACACCAAGATGTACTAGGACTTGAAGAGATCTTTCTGGTGGTCTGGTATGAAGAAGAATGTGGCCGAGTTCGTATCCAGGTGTTTGGCATGTCAGCAGGTGAAGGCCGAGCGCCAGAGACCATCGGGCCTTATGCAGAAGATGGAGATACCTGTGTGGAAGTGGGAGGCAATCACTATGGATTTTGTGATGGGTTTGCCCAGATCAGCTAAGGGCAATGACTCGATTTGGGTGATTGTAAATCGTTTCTCCAAGACTGCTCATTTCTTACCCGGAAGAAGAAACAGTCTGTGGAGAGTTTGGCTAGGTTGTATGTTGGCAGCGTTGTGAGGTTGCATGGTGTGCCGAAGTTTATTATCTCTGACCGAGACCCGAGGTTTACATCGAGGCTATGGTAGGGTCTTCAGGAGGCTTTGGGTTCTCAGCTGAAGCTTAGTTCGGCGTTTCATCCCCAGACAGATGGCCAGTCCGAGAGGACGATCCAAATGCTCGAGGATATGTTGAGGGCGTGTGTGCTGGATTGGAAGGGTGATTGGGAGTGTCATCTACCTCTTGTGGAGTTCGCCTACAACAACAGTTTTCATGCGAGCATCGGTGTGGCTCCGTTCGAGGCTCTGTATGGGCGACCCTGTAGATCTCCTTTGTGCTGGGAGAAGACAGGCGATAGGTAGCTAGTTGGTCTGGAGTTGGTGCAGGAGACTTCGGATAAGATTCAGCTTATCAGGCAGAGGTTGGTTGTGGTGCAGGATAGGCAGAAGAGCTACGCCGACAATAGGAGAAGGATTTGGAGTTTGAGGTTGGCGAGCATGTATTTCTCAAAGTTTCGCCTACCCGAGGCGTTGTCAGGTTTGGGCAGGCATAGCAAGTTGAGTATTGGCCCATTTGAGATTCTCAGGCGGATGGGCAGCATGGCATATGATCTAGCTTTACCCCTAGAGCTAGCGAGTGTGCACCCAGTATTCCACATGTCTATGCTCAGGAGGTACGTGTGAGATCCGTCTCATGTTATTAGTCGAGAGCCAGTGGAGATTCAGCCAGACTTGTCGTATGTAGAGAAATCAGTAGCTATCCTACACTGGAAGGTTCAGTACCTCAGGAACAAGAGTATTGCATTTGTGAAGGTGCTATGGAGGAATTTCTTGCGGGAGGAGGGTACATGGGAGCTTGAGGACGCCATGATGAAGAAGTATCCCCATTTGTTTGGTTAGTATTTTCGTTCTAATTTCGAGGACGAAGTTTTCTTTTATGGGGAGAGGGTGTAAGGCCCTCGAATTTTGTTCATATTATGTCTATCTAATTTTGTGCATATTATAGGTATTTATTTACTTATATGTATGTGGCATTTGCTGTAAATAACATGTTTATTTGTTTACTTATGTGCATATGTATATACTCATTTAACTGGGAGTATAGCCCTTTTGTTTGCTGTACTTACAATTTTATTATAAATATTTTTGGCCCAGGTGCCTTGCTGGTGGAGTGAGTCCACCCTCCTCTTATGGGGGAGGGTGCACTCTCCTAGTTTGAGGCCTTGATGACCTTCTTCTACAAAAAAAAATGTGCATATGTATATATATATTTATTTCTATGCGTATAAGTATTTAGTTAATTCAGTACATATTGCATTTATCAAATTCTGTGCATATGATGTCTAATTATCTTTGTACATGTATGCTAGTTTAATGTATTTAGAGTTCTACCGAAATCCCTGTTAATGTCAACATCAGGTTGACGGCAACCAGTGTGCCATTAACTTCATATTGACGTCCAAATCGATGGGCGTCGACTTCCTGTTAATGGCAGCATTGTGGCCGTTTACTTCTCCTGTTATGTTGCGATTCCAGATCTGAAAATGGTTGTGTTTCTTATGGGTTCTTGATTAGGAAACTATCTCTAATGGTAGGAAACCTAATTCTAGGCGTACCCCGACCCATTAGCCCTATAAAACCTAATGTTTTCGGCCAGATTAGGTTCTTTGGCTAAAAGGAAAACCTAGGGTTTCTTGTGAGAAAACCAAACTTTTGTAGAGCTTGATCCGACATTTGGAGAGGTCTTCTGGCGATCTTCTTCGACTGGGAGATACTCCAAGTGTTGTAGAGGCTTCCCCGACTCCGGAGATCAATCTGCATCAACAAGAAAACCGGATTTGGGAGGAGATTTCTGCACCTTCTTGGCTTGGCCGAGGAAGTCTTCTTTGACAAATTTGATCTTCCTAGATTTTATTTCAGGCAAGTAATAGAGGGTTAATGTCTCTATACATATCCTTTAGTTCTCAGGAATTTTTCAGAGTTTTATTCGTGTCCTAGAACCCGCAATTCTCCATTTTATTTGCGTTCGGTCTGCACTTTCTACATATAGGAGGTTGATGGCAACCTTGTTGCCGCCAAGTTCTTGAGTTGATGGTAGCATCCTGTGCCGTTAACCCATGTTGACGGTAAGGGCCTTGCCGTCAAGTTCATCTGTTTTTCACAGAATTGTGCTCATCATGTCTGTGGGATGATTTAAGACTTTTGGTTGTCTGTACATACTGTAAAAATTGTGATTGGTTAGGTATGGTCTGTAGGTCATATCATGAGGTTTTGTCACTTTTATGATGATATTATTTAGTATAATTTCTGTATTTAGAAAATATGCATGTTTTAACTATGTTTAATCCTGAATAAATAGTTTTGTTGAATGTTATAGGTTCAGAGAATTACCATGATATTAGGGTTACTGTTCTCATGTTTTGAACCTATTATAACCGACTACTCTACTATCTACCATGTTAAGTAAATATTTCATTGAAATTACCTAAATTCTATGTTAAATTGTTAAAATTAGTGTTACTGTTGCGAAAAATTTGAAAAATAGACATGTGACATATTACCTATATGAAGTCTATGATAAACATTTGATATTGTTTTGACAACCGTGAGTGTCGTTTGTCTTTTAAAAGGGTATTTAGGCCATGATAAGTGTGTTTAATTTGAACCATGCAATTTCAAGAGAATAGCAGCATGTTAGGGCACTGTTATGTTTAATTTAATACTGTAAGACAGTCATGTTGAGTTCTATAATCTGAAGAGTGTGTGTTTAAATGAAGTGCATGTGAATGGGTTATAAGTGCATGTAAATAATGTAAATCATGTGGATAAGTGAGAACAATGTGTTTAAAGTGATCAAGTGCTGAAATTGACACTGCTACCATAGAAGGCTGTAGAGCCGTACTATAGAAAAGTCCCTATGGGAAGGCTCATTGTGTATGTGATATCTTATGGGCATTAGGATGAAATCTTGGAGGCAGACAGTACCACTGGTTAGGATGGAGAGGGCGTCTCCCGATTATGCATAGTTACCAAGATTCATCACTGTGTTGCCTAGGTGACGAGTATGTGTCCTTCTTTATGGTCGTTCGGACTATGTGTCACGGAAAATTATGTGTAAAGGTGTGAAAAATGTGAATATGTGAAATCTGAACATGTGGCAATGCTATGTGAATGTGATAGCATGTGAAAAGATGTGAAACCATGTGAATGTCATATAATTATGTTAAAACAGCAAGCTTAAGAAGTGAATAAGTGTTATAAAAGTATGTGAAAATGATTAGATATCATGCTAGGTTTGCTTGTTACTATGTGCATATTCCCATGATCTAATTGTGTTTAATTGTGAAATGATATGAATAGAATTTGGAACCATGAATCATGTTATATATCATGTGTAGAAAGCATGTGTAGGTTGTTCATGTTTATTTGTTAAATTGAAATGAAGCATGCGCCATTTATTTTCACTTATGGATTAAAAGAATAGCATGTGCGTGATATGTGTAAGGATGTTCCTTAGACTGCTTGCTGAGTCTTTCTTTTTAGAAGACTCATACTTGCTTTGACATACAGGTGAGACAAGTGTCCCTGTACTTGAGGAGGATTTAGTGAGGAGCGACTCCGAGCATGAGGAGTAGCTACATTTGTAGAGTGTTGCATAGTTTGCAGTTTCTTTTCATAGTATGTGAACAATTTTATTTCATATGGACATGTATAATGTGGGCAATTGTTACTTTCTTTACATTTTCTATATAGACTATAGAATTATGTGAATGATGATGGAATAAGACTTCTCTTTTATTTCCGTTGTACTCTTTTGTTATTTATGTACATCTCGACCTATTGTGTAGTGTTGGGTAAATGTCCCACTGTAATTACACCCTTTATATTGATGTGGATTGGTATAATCGTACCGGTATAAGGAGGGTCGTTACACTTTGGCTTCCCGATCCTCCCCCCCCCCCCCCCAAAACCCGTAACTAATTGAGGTAATTGGAGGTGTAACACCCCAAAATTTTTATTTATTTGAAAACTAGAAAAATATGAAGATTTTGATTGTTAAACAAAACTACTATCATGTGATGTAATTAACTTTAATTTACGATTAATTTGTACTAATAAATGTTATTCCAGTTTCATACTCAGAGGTGCGTACTCCGATAGGGCGACATCAAAATTTTGTAACGAAATTGAAATCCAAAAACACTATAATTTCCAAAAAAATTCACTGATATCAGAAATGCAAATATCTAGAATTGTTGACACACGGATTTCAAGATTAAGTCGACACAACTATTTTTCAGGCAATTTTTGTTGGGTGAAAAATAAATTCTAAAAATTAAACTAAAATCACCATAATGTGTAAAACATTTTAACTAGCTTGTGGTTGAAATTTCAACTTGAATGGACACCATTTGGGTATAAAAATTTAAGGATGATTGGGACAGTTGAATTTCCACCTATTTACGTAACCATTTATTTTAAATAGTTGCTTACGTAGTTGTGGCTACGTAAGGCTCACTTCACAGGGGTTAAGATGCCCACACGTCTCACCTTAGGTGTAAGCCAAGGGAACCATGCATGGCAAACATGGCTTGGCATGGTAAAAGGGAGTCTTATGGCTCCACATGTATGGTCTACGTGCCTTACATGCATGGAGTGTGAGAGTTTATAAAAACTCTCCCTTCACCATCGTACAGATCTTTCCACCAATTCCTACTCCTGCTCCTGCTACTCCTGCCTCTTGCTCCTGCTCTTACTCTTGCTTCTTCATGTTCCTACTGCCGCTCTTGTCATCACTGCTGGAGCTGGAGCTGTTGGAGTTATTGCTACTACCCTTGCTAAGGCTGTTGTTGCTGTTCTTTCCATAGTTGTTGTTGCTGCTCCATCGTAGCTGTTGTGGCTGTGCCTTTGTAGATGTTTCTGCTGTTGCATGCTAGAGCTGCTGCTGCTTCTTGTTTTGGTTGCCACTGCAAGTTTCTCTTCTTCTTGTCTCTGTTGATTTCTTCGTTGATAAGAAGAAGAATCTTCACCCTCTCCCAGATAGGTAGGTTCCTCCCTATGACTCTTCTTCCATTTCTTGTTTCATGCTTGTGGTCTCTCCATTTGTATAAACTCATATTTATTATTTATTCCATGTTCTGTAGAACTCACCTTCCTTTGGTTTCCTTCTTCTATTAAAATCCTTGAGACCATCTATTTCAGTATTACCTTAATTTGAGTTCAGTAAAGCTAATAGGGGTGTCTTTCTCTCTCACTTTGTCCATACCTTTAGTGAAGTTCATGTCTTTGGTTATTGATACATGTATTTGATATGACTTTCCTTCCAAATTCGAGAAAGATTTTCATGAAGGATTTGTGTAAGCATGTTCTAACTAGTAATCATATCATGACCAAGCTTACTGGTAGGGAATTTCCTACTAGGTATAAAGGAGTGTTGTTAGGTGAATTGTACTTCCAGTATTGGTTTTCCTAAGTTTCTATCCACTCAGGTGTAAGTTTGTGTATCTCATCTTCCATTGTTATCCTTCATGTAAAGTAGAGTTTAGAAGTGTAAATCAGACCCATTAAGTGTTGTCAACCATGCTTAGAATCATATGAACACTTAGATGAGTATTTTGAGATGTTGAACAATCATTTCTGGGAGTTTAGACTGTACCTGTCGATAGCCAGAACCGACCTGTCGACAGGGTTCATGCTTCCAGAAACCAGATAATACAAAACCACCAGTAGCTGTCGACAGATAGCCTTCATCTATCAACAGATTACCTTCACCTGTCGACAGCTGACCTTGGCCTATCGACAGGTAGTGTTCAGATCCTAGGAATTGGTTCTGGGAGGATAGTAGCCGACATACACCAGTTTGTGATGTTAACCTGAACCATTCCTTCTCCAGTCAGAGGTGTCAGCAGGAACCTTGTAAAACTGAAACTCATACCTTATTTACATGTAATATCTTATGTAAATAAGGAAGTACCCCCCATTTGAATCCAATAAAAATATTAGAAAAATCATATCTCTTACCAATAAAAAGTCAACTCTCCCACCGAAGAAGAAAAATGTGATTTTGGCGATTCCATCAAAATAGCATCTTTCTAATCTCTCACAATTTGGCCTACCTGAAAGTCTCATAATTCAAATAAACCTAGCAGAATGCTAAATTATCCAAGGCCCAGTGAAACCACCAGTTTATGTTGACAAATAGAACCATTTCATCCTCAATCAAAGTTAACATACTCTTGTATTGTCTAAACAAGTTGCCTTTCCCATTTTCTTGGATTCTAAACTATTATACCACTGAGATGAATCATTTAATCATCATCTATATCCATCTTTGGATTATTCTTGGACATCCTAAACTATTTTGATTCTTGTACCTTCTGGATGTCTTTGAGAATTAACTCCTAGAACCCTGCTTCCTTTGATATAGTTGTACTTCTGATGAGTGCCCAAGTACCATGTATGTATATCAGAATTGGAAATGGGATGATGGACTTTTGGGTCTTCGGAATCTCTCTTTATTTAATGCCAGTGCAAATGGGACAGATCCAGTCCCAAGAGGAGCACCGAAATATGTTTAATCTTCGCAGAGCGGTATGGATCTCAAGGGTGTTTGGCATGACACCACTACAAGCTAGATTGGTCGACATTTCCATGAACTATATTGAAACATGAATGTTATTTGCTTGCATGAGGAGTGGACAGGGCATCTCTACAAATACACTTTCTTTATTTGCTTCTGAATTATTGATTATATATACACTCGTGCTTTACTATTTCATTGATGGACACCTTATGTCAGTTCATTGGCATATTACTTCCTGCTTGATACTGTTTGATAATCATGGTTCACTTCACTTATGATCTGATTTGTATCATTTTCTCATTACTTGTACTCTGTTCTTATTACCTTCTTGTACCCCAATTATCCTTGATTCATGTAAACTTTTATATTCTTGATTTTGGAGGATAAATCCTATTGGGCAAGAGTGCTCATACCTACTTTTTCTTAGGTAATCTACAGTACTAGAAGGCGGGACATTGAGATTTGTGTGCTGAGAGATCAACCTTTGCGGTGTCAACCTTTGAGTTGTAAATTGAGAATCATGTAATACCTGTAGAATGACAGTTAATTATTTTTATTTAGTGAAGCTCCAAGCAATGTTCAAAATTTACTCTTCATTTCTTATTCGTTCACGTCTCGGCATTTATAGATATATTAAATGTCGGGACGTGACAGGAGGGTCATCAATTCTCTGAGCTCCTTTATGTTCTTAGGTGGTGGCATCTCAACTATGGCCTTGGATTCTACTGTGCATCTCACACAAAGATTTTTAGTTAGGCGATAACCAATTCAACCCTCCCCTCTTGGTTGATCATCGCACATACGTTCACGTATTTTACTCATCAATTGATATCAGAGCAGGGCTCTTGATATTAGAGTGATCCTGTGTGTGATGGTCAATCTGGGATTTGCGCTTGAAGGTCATTCATCCACTGTACCATACCTTAATGGCAGCAATTACTCTTATTGAAAAAATCGTATGCATGTCTTACTTAGAGCTCAAAACTATGAGATCTAGAAAGTTGTAACGGTCCATACACGCTGCTAGAGGATGAGGGAAAAGGGATAGAGGATAATATTGAAAATCCCAGATTAACTTTAGTGCTATGAATATAATGCAGTGTGCTATTCATTCTGATGAATACTCTCATGTCTCCATTGCAGCTCAGCGAAAGAGATGTGGGATAAGCTCAAGTTGATTTATGAAGGCACTTTAGAAGTCAAAGAGACCAAAGTAAATATTCTAGTCCATGAATATGAGATGTTCAAGATGAGCCAGGTGGAGTCAATTTCTGATATGTTTGTTAGGCTCTCCAAGATCACAAATGGACAAAAGGCTCTTGGCAATAACTACACGATCACAAAAATAGTCCATAAAATTTTGAGATCCCTCCTACGGTGTGGCACACAAAAGCCACAATCATTAAAGACTGCAAGAACTTGTCAAGCCTAACTGTGGAGGAGCTAATTGGGAGTCTCATGATGTATGAATTAATTTGAAAAGGGAGGAGGCCTAGAAACCAATCATCAAGTAGAAAGATGTAGCTCTCAAGGCTAAAAAGTTCAAGGCAATTTGCTCAGATGAAAACTTGTCAAGCGAAGATGAGAAAGAAGTGGCCAAGTTAGCTCGAAGCTTCAAAAAAAGTTTTGAAGAAAGGTAAGTCACTGTCTACCACTTCCTTTAAAGACTTCAAGGGAAAAAGTAAGAAAGAAGACTCTAGCAGAAAAATGGAAATTATCTGCTATGAATGTCAAGAAATTGGGCACATGAGATCAGAATGCCTGGTGTTTTTGAAGAAGCAGAATAAAGCTAAGGTATTGAAGTCTAAGGCCATGGTCGCCACATGGAGTGACTCCGATGAGTCAAGCTCTGCAGTAAAAGATGTCAAAGAGAAGAATGATGTCAATTGCGGCCTTATGGCACTTGAGGAAGAATCTCCCGAGGTAAACTCTGACCGAGAATCTTTTACTCTTAAGGAGATTGAGGAAATGTATTCGGCTTTGTATGAGAAATATAAGAAAGCTAAAAAGGAAAATAAGGGACTAAAAATGAAAATTGAAGGTTTTCTTCGTGATAAAATTCTTTGCATATCTTGTCATGAAATTAATCTGAAATATGAAAATCTTCATGATGAAAAAGAAACCTTGAAATGCAAAATTGAGTTGTATGAACAAGAAATGGAATGCTTAGTTTATGATTGTGGTGTGTTTGAAAGCCAAAATAATTCTCTTAAATCTAAAAATGAGGAACTCAAGGTTAGACTACATGTGTTTGTTGTAGATCATGACATATCTGAATTTTATGTTGTTGTAGATCTACAAGATGATTCTGAATTGATGCATGAGAATGATGTGTTGAAACCTAAAATTTCAGAACTTGAGAATGCTATATCTTCTGAAAATTGTATCAAGAAATTGCATGGAACAATAGATGATCTGAAATCCACTATTTCTAGACTCATGAAGAGAAAACAAAACTTAGATGAAGTGCTTAATATTAATGTGAACACAAATAGACATGGTGTAGGCTATTCACCTATTAAGATCAAGTCCTTTGAGTCTAAATTGAAAACATCCTTTATTCATGCTTCCAACACTCCAAGCACATCTCATGTTAAATCAAAAGATATAAAGGTGAATTCTCATGCTAAGAAAATTATGCAAGCAAAAAAGCCAGTAAATAGAAAGAACTCTGTGAAGGCTAAGAAGCAAGCACAATCAAATAAAATCAAGCGTGTTAATCATCATGCTAGTCACATGTCTCAACCCGCACAATGCTCCTCTAATGTTACATGTCATTTCTGTAGTGGGCATGGTCATGTGAACTATAATTGTTCCTTTAAGAGAAACATGTAGAAACTGAACTTGATGTGGATTAGGAAGGATTTACTGCCTTCTAAGACTAACATTTCTAGACCCAAAACTATTTGGAGACCAAAGAAATCCACTTGAGAATTGTGGTTGCAAGTGTCTTGAAAAAATAGAGTTGGAGTATTAATGTGAAATTCAAGATGTTGGGATTGTTTAGCGAGTATCATGTTCATTTTTGCTTTTGAGCTTTCAAGGTAAGACATGAAAACTCATGTATATTTTTATTGTTTAGTTCAATTAGAATCTATCATTTGGCTTACTTGTTTGGATTTTGATGAACATCATAGGTTAGAGTCTATTGCATGTTGGTGTTTCATGTCCATCCTTTGTGTGCTTGCATATAAAGTATATGTAAAACACCTTCATTGACTCTTTCTATGGCCTACACTCCCTTGTTACTTTACTGCATTGGCTTGAAACTTAATGTACATTCATGTTATCACTAAGGAGGAGTTAATTAATTTGATATGTGCATACATTAAAGGGGAGCTAACTAGTTACGTATTCAACTTGATTCTCAAATACATTTGAAATTTCCAACACACTTATGCACTTGATTATGATTATTGGATATCACCTTGATGATAGGTGGAAATTTTTCTTAACACTCTTGTAATGCTTAAAATTCACCAAATCTGTAGTAACCCGTGTGGAAAAACCTATTTGTCCCAAATTGAAAGGGGAACTGAGCTTAGTAACTGAGTCTCTCTACTGAACAAGTGAGGAGCCTCACGTTAAATAGCAATACCTTCCTCAAAATTGAAGAAAAGAAAGAAACAAAAAAATGACTTCAATTGCTTTCAAATAATAAAAAAAAGGACAGAATGATAGCTACCAAAATCGAGGATCTATCATGCATGGTTAAGTTTAGAGTATTCATTAGTGTTAATTAGAATTTCTGTCTCTCATCATCTGTGATGCCTATTAATCAAATCTCACAAATCAATTTTTTTTATAGTTTTTAATTTTGAGTGTGTCTTGAGAACTTGATTAAATATATGGGCTATAATATGGCTAATTCTCAGTGCATGCACTTTGTTATCCTCTCTTTAGCGATATCTTCATATATCCACTTGTTCTTGAGCCAAATGCACTTCTTAACCATATAACCATCCACTTTTTTATGCTGTCAAATAGGGGAGAGAATATGTAGATTTTATATTTTGGTTTGTGGGAGAATTTGTTCAAAAAAAAAGGGAGAGCAAGAAGTATCTTTGAGGGGGGAGTAATCTTGCATGAATGTGAATGCTTGCTTGCATGCATGTAAAACAAGAACAAAACAAAAAATGGATCAATAAATTGGCATATGAAATCACATGTTGTGTTTTGTGTGAAAAATCTACAAGTGTTTTGTCATCATAAAAAAGGTGGAGATTGTTGTACTCTGTAGATTTTGATGGTCACAAAAACACTAATTTATTCTATGATGATAAAATCACAAAAGACAAATTCTCATTCATGTTCATGACCCAAGTGTTTAAACTATTCATATTTGATTTGAAGGTCTAGTTTGTGTGTTAAGTGTGCAATAAAATATGTCCAAAGTCGCACATGAAGAGGACTTTAGATAGGCCAAGGCTTGCACAATGCAGAGATGGAAGACTGACTAAAATACTGCAAAACTGACATAATCGGTCGACTTGTTTCTGAAAATCGGTCGATTGACCTAGCAAGTAACATTTTATTCTATAAGAATAGTAAAACCGATTGACTGATTTTGCAAAATTGGTCGACCTAAATAAATAGTGCACAAGTTGAAGTTGAAGTTGAAGTTGACGTTGAACAGTGTGCAAGTTGAAGTTGAAGTCGAAGTTGAACAGTGCACCAGTTAAAGATGAAGTCGGAATGAGAATCGATCGACTGATTTTGGGTTTTAGGATGATCAATTTTCTGAGTAACATTGGTACTGGGACAGTGAACAAATCGGACAATCGATTTGTGAATTTAGGTCGACCGATTCCAACGTTTCTCCACACAAAATTTCCTAAAAAGAGTCCTATGAAGGTTGAACTCTTTCCATATTTTGAGGGATCTTTTGGGATTATAAATACAACATGTTCTCATGACTTGGAAGAGTTATCTATGCACCCAAGAGCCCATCTTGTGCCCTAGAGTAAGAACAAGGGTTTCTTGCCTTGGAGAGATCTACGTGAAGTCCTGAACATCCAGAAGGTTGGAAGATGAGTTCTTATTGATCCAAAAAACTTTCAAACATCCCAAAGAGCTGATCTTCATTAGAAAGACATGAGCTTGGGTGATTAGATCGAGATTCTTCACCTAGAGAGTTCTACATTGGCGATCTTGCTTCTATAGAAGCTCTTCATAATTCAGACAGGGGGAATCTTTGTGCTTTATATTTTACTCTTTTCCCCACTATCATATGCCTATTTGGACTAGTCAATTTTGTACTAAATATCGTCGTGTGTGTGTGCTCGGTTTGTGAACGGTTGGTTGGTGTGCAGTGCGTGCGGCACATACATAACATGTTATCTCGTCCCCAGAAACAACAGTGTGTAAGGGTTTACACTTGTACCTAGAAACAAGTTAGTGGAAATCTTCACAGGGGTGTAAGGTAGTGAATGTAGGTGCACACAGAGGTGTGTTTTCTGAAGCACTCTAAATCCTACTTGCTTATGTGTTTTGATCCTTTTCTCCTATCTCCATTCTATGCACATTAGGATAGTTGGTTTCGCTACTTTAATTGTATTCTGCCGTGCATCCACACAATATGTTTACTTAATAGAATCCGATCTATTATTTGTAAAAGATTTTATTTTGGCGATAACCAATTCACCCCTCCCCTCTTGGTTGATCATCACACATATTTTCGCATATTTCACTCTTCAAACTTGCATCTGTAAATACATATAAAATTGAAGCCAATACACTAATACACATGACTATGATTAATATATATCACTTTCATGGTAGGTGAAAAATTTTCTTAACAATTTTGTTATTTTTAAAATCCAACTAATTTGTAGAGACTCATAATGAGAAAACTATATGTCCTAGATTAAAAGATAAAAGAGGAACTTAGCTTAGTAACTGGGTCTCTCCACTGAACCAGTAAGAAGCCTCGTGTCAAACAACAATACTTTCCTCAAAAGTGAAAGAAACAAAAAAATTTGCATTCAATTGCTTTCAAATAAAAAAAGGGGTCTATCATGCATGAGTAAGATTGAGAGTATTCGTTAGTGTTTATTAGAATTTATATTTATCATCATGCATGATGCCTTTTAATCATATCTTACACATCACTTCCAATGGTTTTTAATTCTGAATGTGTCTTGAGAACTTGATTAAATACATGGGCTCTATCATGGCTACTTCTTAGAGCATGCACTCCCTTATCCGCCCCATTGTGAACTTTTAACATACTCTGTTATTGAGTCAATTGCATCTCTTATCCCTATTACCACCCACTTTTTGATGTTGTCAAAAAGGGAGAGAGAATATGTAGATTTTATATTCTAATTTGGGGAAGAGTTTGTGTACATAAGAAAAGGGAAGAGTTGGAGTCATAAGTATTTTTTAGAGAGGGGGAGTTATGTTGCATGACTGAACTAAATGCTTGTATGCATGCCACATAAAATATAAATGTAACGCCCCAGAAAATTAAAATGTTAAGAAAATAGAAATAATTTGGTTAAAATACCTTAGGGTTGTTATTAAATTGTGATAATTAGATGATAGACTTAATTTGTAGTAATGAACGTTATCCCAGTATCGTACCTCGAAGTGCATGCCTCCACAAGGCAATACTGAAAAACGACAATGAAATAAAAATCCGAGAACATCATAATTTCCAAAAAAATGTGGAGAAATTAAATATATAATTATCTGAATTTTTCGACCTACGGATTTCAAGGTACAGTCGGCGCGACCATTTTTCGGGTGATTTTTCACCTAGTGTAAAATAAAATCTAAAAATTGAATAAAAATCACCATAATTTGTAAAACCATCACATTAGCTTCTGGTAGAAATTTCAAGACAAATAGACATCATTCGGACATGTTTATAGAAAGATCTTTGGGCCATCCGAATTATGGTCCAATTACGGTTTGGATTTTCTGGAATTTTCAGGAGGCTTACGTGGGTGACCCTGGGAAGGCCAGCGCACATGGTAATGGGATCAACACGTACACCCCTTAGGTGTAAACCTTGTAACTTGCATGGCAAACGTGTCCAGACATGGTTTAAGGAGATTACAACTTTGACACCTTGATGGCTATCGTGCCATCATGCATGGCCAGCGTTGAGGGCTATAAAAACCCCCCAATACCCAGCTTGCGAACCGTTTAGGTCTTCTCCTGTTGCTGCTATGTTTTCTAGTTCCTTGTAGTGGGTAAATGGTTGAGGAAGTCGTTGCTCCTATTGGTTGTGTTGCAACTGTGTTTGCAAGACCTCATACTGTGAGTGTAGTGGGTGAGTGTTAGTTCTATTCTTGTGCACCTTGAGTACCTATTCGAGTTGTGCTTGAGCTGCTGCAAGGTGTGGTGGTGAAGCAAACTCTGGAAGTGGTTGCAGCAACGACAACAGGCTTCACCTGTTTCTTTCCCTACTTGTGACTACATCTTCCTCTGCTGCAAATCGTGCTCTTGGGGGAATTCAACGCCAGGACGGGATTTGTGTTATTCAAATCAGGTAGGATTCAATTCTTTCCTTCCTCTCTTACTCTTACCCTTGAACAGGCTATGGAACTTATTGTTAAGTGTATAAGCTCTCAATTCCTTGTTTGAGATCCATAAGTACTTCTAGAAGCCTGTGTGCATCGTGTGTTGTGGTAGAATTCTCTTCCTTTCCCACTCTTCTCTAAATTCTTGACTCCCACACGTGTTAAAGAGGTCATGATCACCTACTTACTTGCTTAAAACTTGTGAAATCTCTTTTGAAACTGTGTATCCATCCCTTATAATCATGTTTTAGTTGTGTGTCTGTAGGATTCACTTCCATCCCATTCTTTTTCCTTCACCTCAACTTAGTTCAATAGTTTGAGGTAATCCTTCACCATGTGTAAGCTATTTCCCAGATTCAGGAAGTAGCTCCATGACAAGAATTGAGCCTTCATCATGTTTAATTTAGTGTTTGGTCATGAGAGGTACATCATTCCCTAATCCTCTTTCTTCTTGTTCTTATAATTCCTTCATGTTAAGAGATCCATGTATAAGTGTAGGATTCATTTCCTAATCCTCTTTCTTTCCACTTCTAGATTAATTGCTTGAAGTGATTCTTATCATGTGTATGTCATTCTTCAGTCCAGAAAATATGTTCATAGTAGAAATTGAATCTTTCATCATTTTAAAGTTAGTCCTCAAACCATGAGAAGTTACCTATTATCCCTTCTTCACCTCAACTTGTTTAAAATCTGAAATCATATTGATTCTATTGTGTAGTGTAGAGTGAACTATGATAGTTCTTGTTCTTCTTAGAAGTTGAACCTTTGAGAAACCATGAAAGTCTCTAGTGAGTGTGCCTTGATAAATGAATGATGAAAATAGGAAAGAGAGTTTTAAGGGAATTACTCTTTCAGTAATTTCCCCTCGAATTTGTCTTCTTGTTGAGCATCTATGTGAATCATATCCCCTGTTCTTTCTTTCATTTTCTTGTCATGTTACATTGAGCTATAGAACTGAAATCATACTTGTTCAAAGTCCTAATTGTGTTAGGAATGTTAGAGAAACTTTGTAGAACCATTCGAGGTTGGATTGAATGGTTTTCTGACAATTTACACAGCCCCTGTCGACAGACGAAGGGCTGGCTGTCGACAGGAACCCCTGGCCAGAAACCAGAAAATCCACCCTGTGTGTCCCTGTCGACAGGCCCATGTCTTGCTGTCGACAGGTGCACACAGAACTGAAATCCCAGTTCTGGAAACCAGCCACTGTCGACAGCAGACCCATGCCTGTCGACAGGCCTTGTCAAAGTCATGTATCTAGCATCTATTTGACTCCGTTCTTCATTGTAAATCCTACCCAATTGCTCCAACTGATAGTCTACCTATAGTATGTGGTTTTTACGATCTAAACCTCTACTAAAACCAATCATGTGATCTTTCCTTTTTCCTTGAATTATTTCTTCAAGTTCCGAACAAAATTGTGCTTGTGAAACTATCAATTTCTGAAATCAGTGAAAGAACCAAAGTTCCTTGGTTCTTGTGTGCAAATCTTGAGTAACTATGAGTAAAATTCTTGTATCCTTGACTCATTACAATGATGAGTGTGTTATGATGATGAGTTGCGAGTCTTTGGGACTCATTTGAGTAATATGCCTGGCAAATAAAGGGCTGGTTTAGTCCTGGGGGGAGCGCCCGAATTCGTCAGTGGCCGCACGGGGGCGATGAGGACAGTGGATGTTGGCATGCATCATTAAGTGGTTTGATTAGTCATCATAATACACATGTGTGTGTGAATAAGTGCTTGATTCTAAACTTAAGTGACATCCTGAGTTATTGATCATGCTCCTATATTACCTTGATTCTTCATGTGTTATTGAATTGACTCATTCGTTCATAGCTCTGAACACTCATTGTTAATAATGTTCATGTTCTTATCTTGAGATCATACCTGTGAATCCTTCATAATTCAAGGAATTGAATTCTACTGGGCTAGTTAGCTCATTAAATCCTACTATTTCAGGTATCTACAATTCTAGAAGGCGGGAACTTCGGGATTTGTGTGTGGAGAGATCAACCGTGGCGACATTTTATTTTTGAGATTGTAAAGCAAGAATCATGTAACACCTATTGAAGGGTGAATAATATATTATATTTAGTAAAGCCTCGGAGCAAATTTCTTGTTCAATTAGTTCAATTGTACTCTTGATTTCCCGTTCGTTCACGTTCCGGCATTTATAGATATATTAAATGTCGTGACGTGAGAATAAATAAAATTAAAAAAAAAATAGATCAAAAAATTGTGTTGGCCCACATAATTGGCAACGAGGATAGCCTAGAGGGGGGTGAATAGGGAATCTGAAATCTAAAAGACAAAATCATCAATTGAAAAGTTTGTTTAGTATAAATAAGTGTGTGCAATGGAAATTAAAGGCACGGAAGTAAGCACACAAAGAACACAAAGATTTATCTTAGTTCGGTACTTCCCATATGGAATACCTATGTCCAGTCCCCAAGCAACTCTTAAGATTTCCACTAACCAAGGTGTTGAGCAACTATCCTTTAGAAGAATTGTTGAACAACTATCTCTTTAAAATATTGTGTTTTTTCTATGACAAAACCTTTTAAGACTATCTCTACAAATAAATTTATTGAAATATACCACTAGAAACATGACTTGTATAATACTGTATATTAACACTCACGAAAATTCTCGAAGTCCACAGCGTATACTATGTACCATATTAACTCCGACTGTGGACTCTGACTCCAGAAAAGTTGAAGTATTGAATCACTTGTGAACGGTACTCCTACTCTTCAAAAGTCGAAGTATAGACTTCGACTCTCTTAAAGTCGAAGTAAGATATTCATTGATGAACACTTTCACTCTGACTTCAGAAAAGTCAAAGTCCTCTTACTCCGACTCTTGAGAAGTCAAAGTCTCTGTATTATACTCCAACTCCTTGAAAGTCAAAGTCTATTACTGATTTGAACTCTGACTCCCCGAAAGTCAAAGTATGACTGATTGATGCTCTTATCACTCCGACTTTCCAAAAGTTGAAGTTTGTGATCAATCTCACTATGACTTCTGCAGAGTCGAAGTTCATCATGTATCTCTTTGCATTCAAGAAAGTCGAAGTATACTGTCAACTTCTATGTACTTGATAATAATCTCTGTATGAATTTGTCATTGCATAAAATCCATGAAATCCTAATTTTATGTAATTCAATATGTTTGTTATCCCTATGGGATCTTTTATAGAATGTATAATACTTGCATATCCTACAGAATAATGATTTCTCTCATCATCATCATTTAAATATTCTGTTAGGTAGGATAACTTATATTCAAAATGACCACATAAAATATCCTTGAAAATAATCTAAAATATTAATACAAATTGGTCTCTTGCTCTTTTGTCAGAAGTTCAGTTCTTCTCCTTTTGATAGTTGTCTTGCAGTAAATGCGATGGTAAGTATAAGCCATATGGGGTATATGTCAGAGCTTACCTATCACTGTGAGTACCGCCGCTTACCTTCAGGACGTAACTATCTGTCTGCCTTTTATTCACTGAACACTGTCCATCCGAGATTCTTATAGTTTACACATATTTCCATCTCACCTACCTCCAAAAGTATGGAGATATCTTTTCTTTTTCTTGCCCTTTCTTATAGAACATATATGAAGCATGTCTTCAGCATGGAGTTTTACAGAACAATTAATGAAGACTTCCTATCAAGTCGTGAAGCCACAAACATAGACTGAAGACGTTGGAAATCCAAAAAGCCGAAGGGCTGATGAAAGTGTCAAAAGCATCTACATCCAAAGGATCAACAGCTACTCTTCAAATAGCTAGTTCTCTAACGGACAGTTTCAAACGGAAACTTAAGGCTTCTGAACCATATATAGAAGCTGGAGATTTCGAACAAGACAACCAACTCAGAAAAAGAGAGACCAACCAACAATACACACAACTCCCATCTAAATTTGCAAGCAAGAGTCTCCATAAAGCCTTCTACTGAACTGAAAGAAAGAGAGCTGCCTCCTCAGTCTGCAACTTCCAAGCTCTCAAGTTCTTAGAAGTCTTTCTCTGTAGGGTGGCATTTTGTAACTAGATCTTTTCTTCAGTCCACCCTGATTAGATTCAGAAAGAGTTTGAACTGCAATTCTTATTTGTACTCCTTCCAGAATTCTCTGTGTTTACTCATCCTTCTGAGCAGACACACAAGTGTTTTCTCATTTCTATTTTAGATAACCCGCAGGAGGTTTGTTTCCTACAGTGCCCCTCTTGTGAGGGGAAGACCTACTGTGTAAGTAGTCATTGTACCCCTTGGTTAAGGGAAGACTTGCTTGGGAGCAAGTGGGATTGTAATACCTTTCAGGTTGAGAGCAGGCCAAGTTTTCTTGGCAGTTAGTGAAATCCCAAGAGGTTGCTTGGGGACTAGACGTAGGACTTCCATATGGGAAGGGTCGAACCAAGGGAAAATTTCTTATGCATTTGTGTGATTGTTTCTGCCAAATTTACACTTGTTTCACACACTACACTAAACGCTAACAACTTTACTTAGTGTTATCTACTTTTAGATAAAATTTATTAAAGCGCAAGAAGTCCTATTCACCCCCTATAGGAAATCATTAGTGCCATCTCGATCCAACAAGCAGTATCAGAGCGAGGTCTTCTCAAAAGAATCGAAAGGTTTGAGAAGAGATGGCAGCTGAAGGTCACAACTATGAATGATAGTCTGTTACAAGGCCACCATTCTTTGATGGTGAGGACTATCAATACTGGAAGATGCGGATGGAATGCTTCATCAGATGCACAGATTTTGATCTGTGGCAGGTAATAGAACAAGGTTATTTTGCTATACTTGGTGAAACTACTTCTGCTCTTTCTATTGTTGATAAAAGAAATATGTCCCTAAATTATAAAGCGAAGAACTATCTATGCTGTGCTTTGTCTAAAAGAGAATTTAATAGATTATCGGCTTGTAGAATTGCTAAGGAATGTGGGATAAACTACAAGTAACCTATGAAGGAACAGATAGAGTAAAATAAACTAGAATAGATATTCTTGTCTCCAATTATGAACAATTCAAAATGCTTCCTAATGAAAATATAACCCAAATGTATAATCATTTCTCAAATATAATAGTAGGACTGAGTTCATTAGGCAAGATTCTTACTAATGAAGAAACAGTAAAAAAAATTCTAAGGTCACTAACTCATATTTGGACCCCCAAAGTCACTGCTATTGAAGAGGCACATGATCTAACACAATTTCTATTGATAAATTAATTGGTTCTTTAATGACTCATGAAATCAATATGGAAAGATTTTCTGAAAGTTCATTGAAAAAGAAAAAGCCAAATGCTTTGAAAGCTGCAGATTCCTCTTCCTCTGAAGATTCAAAAGAGAAATCAGATGACAGTGATGATGAAGCCATGTTGTTGAGGAAACTGCAAAGGATTCTTGCTGAAAAGAAGAAGTTTCGTTCAAAGAGATTTTTCAAAAAGGATAAGAAGAAAGAACCAACCTGCTACGAGTGCAATCAACTAGGACATTATAAATTTCAATGTCCTAAGCTCAAGACGAAGGATTCAGCTGAAAGATCTGAGAAGAAGAAATGCAAATAAAGAAAATTCAGAAAGTCCAAGAAAAAGGCAATGGCAACAACATGGGATAATGAAGAAGCTACAAGTTTAGACTCTTCAAGCTCGGAATATGAAGAAGAAGAAAAAGCAAATCTAGCCCTCATGGCAGGACTGGATCAGGTAAATTCTGAAACATCTTTTACATCATGTTCAGAATCCGACTTTGATAGTCTTGAAGAGATGCTTTCAATGAATTGTATAAAAAATATAAAATAGTAGTTAAATAGTTGAAAACAATTAAGTTAAATTTTCTTACTCAAGAAAAATCTAATACTTTCTTAAAAAATGAAGTAGAAAGATTAGGTGTAACACCCCGGAAATTCGGTAATTGGAAAATTAGAAATAAATCGAAAATGATAAATTCAATATTTGTAAAATAGCAAAAATGCACGTGTCATTTTCATACATACAAAAACCCATTAGAAAATTTCATAAAAACCATAGTTCAACTCTAAATAATACTCCCTAATGACCCACAGAGAAATTCGTGCAAAGAAAAATCGGATGGTCCAAGTTTAAGGTATTTTACGACTGAGTATCGCAATCAGGGAATAAGTAAGTAAATCATTATCACACATACCTAGATGAGTCAGAAAATTAAATAAAAATCATAGATGGAGTTCAAATAATATCCTCTAATGATCCATAAATAAATTTGGGTCAATAAAAGTCATTTGGGGTATGTTTAAGAGTTATTGTGACTTATTATCGTAATTAAGAAATAAGTTGGAAAAACCATTATCATGTGTATAAAATATGATCATGAACCAAATTAAAATGATGGTGGACTCCAAACAATATGTGGGGATAGTCCATAAAATAAATTGGACCAATGGACAACTTATGACCCATGAACAAATTCAAGTATGAAAATAGTCAATAAATAACTTCCATATTATCAGAATGTTAGAACTTACGTACCACTATCGTACGAGAGAAAATACATCAGAAAATTCCGTAAAAATTATAAACCAACCCCAAATATTATCCCTAAGCATTCCACGAAGGAATTCGTGCAATGAAAAAATCTGATTGGCCGAGTGTACGTCACACATGACCGTGTTACTCCAATTAAAAAACTGTCGGAAAATTGTTAACACGGAAAAACAACCCGACCATAAATTAAATAAACATGTTGGGGAGACTTCTAACATCATGTATTAATAACCCATTAACAAGATTGGGCCAATGGAGCACATTTGGCCCAAGGATAAAAATTCAGTCAAGAAAATACCCAGAAATTTGTGTATGTAATTATGCTGTGATTAGGGAGAAAAAATTAGGGTTAAAATAAGTGGTAATGGCCATGTATGGCAAGCCAAATCATGTCCAACCCTGTATGGCACCTTTCCATGGTGTAGCTACCTCCTTTGGGTGAGAGAATCCCAAATTTTGGAAAGTAGAAAGCAGAATTCGCAGCCCCTTTCCTAGTCCCATTAGGACATGTAAATACACCCTAAACCTATAAGAACTCGCCACTAAACTATTAGGGAAGGTTTAGCAATAGGTTGGGGTCGTGAGCAGCAAGGCTAGGGCGCTGGAGGAGGGGAGAACGGATGGGGAAAACGTGGTCTTCTCAATCTCGCTCTGCATCGACCTAGAAACCTGTAGGGAGTTCTTAGTGTTCAAAGGTAGGTGTTCTAGGGCCAAGATTAAATAAAACCAATACCATCTTATAGAGCTTCGAGTCTAGGTTCATTTGCAGTTGAGTCGCTTAATTTTCATGGAGTATACACGGAGTATTAGTCGTTTTCTCTAAGTCACACACAGTTAGGGTTTTTTACGTTCTTTTTATTATGCACGCGATTTGAGACCGAATTAGACTAAACCACCAACATCAATGTTCTTCTATTAGTTGTCGTGGTCATCTTTCATATTAAATGTTTTTCTAAATGTCATTAGTTAGAGAGTTATAAGCATGGTAAGAGAGTCGCTGCATGATACTGCGTTTTGGGTTGCACATGGCTTCTATGTTCTCCTTATTTTTCACAAGATTTGAGACCGAATTAGGTCAAACCCTCAACATCAAAGTTTTTATACTAGTTGTCCTGGTCATCTTTCATGTTGGATATTTTGTCTAAATATTATTATATAGATAGATACAAGCATGGTAAGAGGATCAATGGGTTTTTTCTGCGTTTTCGGGTTAAAGCTAGGAATCGCGTCCAGACCAGGCGACACGATTCCAGCGCATGGTATCATGTCGGCCTGGTCTGATGTGATCCAGTAAAAGGCATCACCGAGTGGAAACGTGATTCTCACGCTGACCGGTCAAGGGCCACATGAGACTTCGTGCCGCGTGGGAGTCTGTGCCCGGTCTGAACCGCGGCGGGATCCCCGGATGCGATTCAGGCAGTTTTCCCACCCATCATGTTATTTAATGATTTCCTTTAACATGTCACTATTCCCCGACGTGATTTATCTTAAAAGGCGGCCTTGGAGGCCGATGCGATTTAGTTTTCTGCATATTTTGGCCTGTTTACCTATGCACCGTGTGTTGAAGAACGTCTACTACGTTGGACGCTATTCACAGACCGACCCAAGACTGTACTTTTTGGGAGTCTGTCAGCATGTTAGTTTTCTTGGTCTGTCAGCATGTTGTGTAGAGTTACATTGTGTGCATAGACCTAAAAGCAATCAACCAAGTGAAAAACGGTATTGATATGAATATGATTCTAATTTCTAGCATGTGATTTATGCTCATTGATTATTACCTTGTGATCTAGCTTGATGTAAATTTGACATGATAAGAATATGATCTGAATGTGTGGATGAACACATGTTAGCGTGGAATTGTTTAGTTAAAGTGTTTCATCATGATTTGTATACGAGTTTCCATAAGTTGTATGCTTTCAGATGTTTCAATTATTTATTCGTCAATTACATACAAGTTAGGAAACATCCGTGACACGTCACTTACATATTTGCACAATTAGGCACACCCTTCTTGGGGAATTGGGAGCTCTCTGCCGGTCATTCCGAATCGGCAGACTAGCGATCTTTCCTTAAGACCTCTGTAAGTCTCCGTTCTCTTTGGATTCCCACGTAGAGACTGAGCTGGTTGTACCATGTAGTACCCTGGAGATAGAGAGCACATTTTTCGCGTACGATCTGTCATTAGTCATCCTCATGTCAAGACATTAATGAAATTATGAAACATAAGATACATCATTATACTGCCCAATTGATCTCTTGAGCTATTGTCATACCTTGACTCTGTGAATGATCAAGTCCCTACTACTATTAGCTTGTCATTGAAACTCTGTGGCCATAATATGAATATGTTTGTTCGGCACAATATGGGACTTCAGTCCATTTGACTAATGCCTATGCAATAGGGGCCCTGTCTGGTCCTGGGGGAGGAGCGCCCAAACGTACTTATTAACCTCGGGAGTATGGACTTTTGGTGCTTGGTAGCACACGAACGTCTAAGATTTGTGTGAATGTGCCTTCATTCGATATGATATGATATGATATGATATGTTTGATTTGATACTCTGTTCATGTGAATACATGATATCTGTATGAATATGGCCAATTTCTTTTGATATGATTCTACTCTTGAACGACTTTTCCATTGTAGATACAATTCGATATTTGATTTGATATGACATCCGTTCTATTCCGCTATTCAACTTGTTAGAAAAACATGCATTGTCATCATGTTCGTATGCATATCTTGCCTATTTAAAATGTTAATCACGTATATTAGTGCCCGCACAATATTGAGTTGTAAATCCTACCGAGATAGTTTGCTCACCCTATCATCTTGTCCTTTTCAGGTAGTGATGAGGAACCAGAGGAGTTTGATGGGGTAGGGCAAGAGTGATGAGCACCCGCCACATGAGGAGTTGATAGTTTAGGAATAGTTATTTGAGTAGTCGATGTAATAGTGAAACATTTTTATTTGAATAATGGGCCTTTTGATTGGCTCGATTGATGTAAGGTTGTAACTAGTGAATTGAAATGGAATAAAGAGTACTTTGGATGACAATATTATGGTCTCAAATGTGTTGTTATGTTTAATTGTCACTCTGCGTTACTCAACTGTGATACGTCTATTTGTATCGTTCACGCGCCTCGGTATTTATTCTGCTGCTAAATATCGGGGCGTGATAGTTGGTATCAGAGCCTGAACTTTAGGGTCCAAGGGAATAAGAATATAGAATGAAACTAGACTACACGAGTCAAAATCCATCATACCTAATGTGAGCTTGGGTAGAGCTATGGGAATAGTAGTCACATATGTTATATTCAGATGTCTAACTTAAATTACTCCCTTGAAGGTACTTAATACGTTAATGGCTGCTGAACGAGCCTGGGCTTTCCCCTAAGTCCTAGGCAATCAGGAATGATAGGATAAGTGTCATTATAACCCTCAGCTTGTGTCAAGAACTTTGTATCTACCTAGTGAGATTGGGTAGAAACATGTGCTAAGTCAAAAATTTTATTAATAACTAAATATTGTAAAGGTCTATGGATGACAAAAGAGTTGGAGAAACTAATAAGAAAGAACAAATTAAAACCACAGGAAACTCCAAACCTATAGCCAGAGAGAAATGCCCCAACAACAGTAACAGATCGCACAAGAGAAAGAAGTGAAAGAAGAAACTAGTTCCCGATCCTGTAGAAAGATGCCAGTATTACAACAAAATAAATCATCGATCCGAGGAGTGCTGGAAATTTCAGGACAAGTGTTTCTATTGTGGCAGCCAAGACCACAAGGTTAAGGATTGCTATAATGAGAAATCAAGCCTGGAATAAATGGTAGAACAAACCAAGGACGCAGGTATGAGAGAGGTATTCTTTCTAACTCACTTTTATTTGACCCTGAAGTTACATCACCAATCAATCATTATATTATTAGCAATTCACAATTTGATTCTTTGTAAGTCCAGCCCGTAAACACATGTGAATTTGGGGACCAAATTCTTTTAAGTGGGGGAGGATGTAACACCCCGGAAATTCGATAATTGGAAAATTATAAATAAATCAAAAACGATAAATTCAATATTTTTGAAATAGAAAAAATGCACGTGTCATTATCATACATACAAAAACCCATTAGAAAATTTCATAAAAACCATAGTTCAACTCTAAATAATACTTCCTAATGACCCACAGAGAAATTCGTGCAAAGAAAAATTGGATGGTCCAAGTTTAAGGCGTTTTGCGGCTGAGTATCGTAATCAGGGAATAAGTCAGTAAATCATTATTACACATACTTAGATGAGTCAGAAAATTAAATAAAAATCATAGATGGACTTCAAATAATATCCTCTAATGATCCATAAAGAAATTTGGGTCAATAAAAGTCATTTGGGGTATGTTTAAGAGTTATTTTGACTTATTATCATAATTTAGAAATAAGTTGGAAAATCCATTATCATGTGTATAAAATATGATCATAAACCAATTAAAATGATGGTGGACTCCAAACAATATATGGGGATAGTCCATAAGTAAATTGGACCAATGGACAACTTATGACCCATGAACAAATTCAAGTATGAAAATAGTCAATAAAAAACTTCTGTATTATCGGAATGATAGAACTTACATACCACTATCGTACGTGAGAAAACACATCGGAAAATTCCGTAAAAATTATAAACCAACCCCAAATATTATCCCTAAGCGTTCCACGAAGGAATTCGTGCAACAAAAAATCTGATTGGCCGAGTGTACGTCACACGTGACCAAGTTACCCGAATTAGGAAACTAAGTCGGAAAATTGTTAACACGGAAAACAACCCGACCATAAATTAAATAAACATGTTGGAGAGACTTCCAACATCATGTATTAATAACCCATTAACAAGATTGGGCCAATGGAGCACATTTGGCCCAAGGATAAAAATTGAGACAAGAAAATACCCAGAAATTCGTGTATGTAATTATGCAGTGATTAGGGAGGGCAAATTAGGGTTAAAATAAGTGGTAATGGCCATGTATGGCAAGCCAAATTGTGGCCAACCCTGTATGGCACCGTTCCATGGTGTAGCTACCTCCTTTGGGTAAGAGAATCCCAAATTTTGGAAAGTAGAAAGTAGAATTTGCAGCCCCTTTCCTAGTCCCATTAGGACATGTAAATACACCCTAAACCTATAAGAACTCGTCACTAAACTCTTAGGGAAGGTTTAGCAACAGGTTGGGGTCGTGAGCAGGAAGCCTAAGGCGCTGGAGGAGGGGAGAACGGCTGGGGAAAACGTGGTCTTCCTCAACCTCACTCTACATCGACCCAGAAACCTGCAGAGAGTTCTTAGTGTTCAAAGATAGGTGTTCTCGAGCCAAGATTAAATAAAACTAATCCCATCTTATAGAGCTTCGAGTCTAGGTTCATTTGCATTTTATTTTCTTAATTTTCATGTACTAGACACGGAGTATTAGTCGTTTTCCCTAAGTCGCGCACAGTTAGGGCATTCTACGTTCTATTTATTATGCATGAAATTTGAGACCGAATTAGACTAAACCCCCAACATCAAAGTTCTTCTATTAGTTGTTGTGGTCATCTTTCATGTTAAATATTTTGTCTAAATGTCATTAGTTAGAGAGTTATAAGTATGGTAAGAGAGTTGCTGCATGATACTACGTTTTGGGTTGCACATGGCTTCTATGTTCTCCATATTTTTCATGAGATTAGAGATGGAACTAGGTCAAACCATCAACATGAATGTTCTTCTACTTGTTGTCCTGGTCATCTTTCATGTTGGACATTTTATCTAAATATCATTCAATAGAGAGATACAAGCATGGAAAGAGGATCAGTGGGTTTTTTCTTTGTTTTCGGGTTAAAGCTAGGAATCGCGTCCAGACCAGGCGACGTGATTCTAGTGCCTGGTATCGCGTCGGCCTGGTCCAACACGATTCAGTAAAAGGCATCCACAAGTGGCGACGTGATTCTCGCTCTGACCGATCAACGGCCACGTGAGACTTCGCGCCGCATGGAAGACTGTGCCCAGTCTGAACTGCGGTGGGATCCCCAGACGCGATTCAGGCAGTTTTCCCGCCCATCGGGTTATTTAATGATTTCCTTTAATATGTCGCTATTCCCCAACGTGATTCATCTTGAAAGGCGGCCTTGGAGGACGACGCGATTTAGTTTTCTGCATATTTTGGCTTGTTTACCTGTGCACTGTGTGTTGAACAACGTCCACTACATTGGATGCTATTCACAGACCGACCCGAGACTGTACTTTTTGGCGAGTCAGTTAGCATGTTAGTTTTCTTGGTCTGTTAGCATGTTGTGTAGAGTTACATTGTGTGCATAGACCTAAAAGCAATCAACCAAGTGAAAAATGGTAATGATATGAATATGATTCTAATTTGTAACATGTGATTTATGCTCATTGATTATTACCTTGTGATCTAGCTTGATGTAAATTTGACATGATAAGAATATGATATGAATGTGTGGACGAACACATGTTAGCGTGGACTTGTCTAGTTAATGTGTTTCATCATGATTTTTATATGAGTTTTCTTAAGTTGTATGCTTTCCGATGTTTCAATTATTTATTCGTCAATTGCATACATGTTGGGAAAGATCCGTGACACATCACTTACACATTTGCACGATTAGGCACACCCTTCTTGGGGAATTGGGAGCTCTCTGCCGGTCATTCTGAATCGGCAGAATAGCTATCTTTCCTTAAGACCTCCGTAAGTCTCCATTCTCTATGGATTCCTACGTAGAGACCGAGTTGGTTGTACCATGAAGTACCCCGGAGATAGAGAGCACATGTTCCGCGTACGATCTACCATTAGTCATCCTCATGTCAAGACATTAATGAAATTATAAAACATAAGATACGTCGTTATACTGCCCAATTGATCTCTTGAGCTATTGTCATACCTTGACTCTGTGAATGATCATGTCCCTATTACTATGGGCTTGTCATTGAAACTCTGTGGCCATAATATGAATATGTTTGTTCGGCACAATATGGGACTTCGGTCTATTTGACTGATGCTTGTGCAATAGGGGCCCTGTTTGGTCCTGGGGAGGAGTGCCCCAACGTACTTATTAATCGCAAGAGTATGGACTTTTGGTGCTTGCATAGCACAACGAATACGCAAGATTTGTGTGATGTGCCTTTATTCGATATGATACGATATGATATGATATGATATGTTGATATGATACGTCTGTTCATGTGAATACATGATATCTGTACAAATATGGTCAATTCCTTTTGATATGATTCTACTCTTGAACGACCTGTTCATTGTATAGGCAATTCGATATTGATTTGATATGACATCCATCTATTCCGCTATAACTTGTTAGAAAAGCATGCATTGTCATCATGTTCTATGCAATCTTGCCTATTTAAAATGTTAATCATGTATATTAGTGCCCGCACAATATTGAGCTGTAAATCCTACTGCTAGTTCGCTCACCCTATCATCCTGTCCTTTTTAGGTAGTGATGAGGAACCAGAGGTGTAAGGCCCTCAAATTTTGTTGTATTACTTTATTACGTGTAAATAATTCATGCTTGTGTATGCATAGATGTACATATCTACGTACGTATTAACTAGTTATGCTTATGTGAGCATGTGTATAAATAGATTATAAATATTGCTTGAATTGCATGGTGGTAGTGTGTACATGATAGTATACATATTGCATGTAAGTATATAGAATATGCATGGATTTTCTGCATGTTTTAAGTTCTGGCCGAAAGACCCATTTGGCATCAACATGGTGGACGTCCATTATAGTCAACGTCAACATCGTTCGACGCTAATACTTAAGTCAACGGCCATGGATGTGGACGTTAATATCTCTGACCTGCATGCGTTGCAGACCCCGAAATTCCGGGGGCAAGCAAGACCAACCATTGGGGAGAAGTCCCCAACGGCTATCAGGCCATCCCATCACCCCTCCGGGATATCCAAACCCCTTCTCCTATAAACCAAACCCCTTTGCAACCAGGAAGACCTCTCTTGGCTCTTTTGCAAGAGGAGAGGAAACCCTAACTCTAGCTGTGAGAAAACCTGAAGTTTGCATGCTTTGATCCGGCAATTTAGAGCTCATCCGGCGACCTACATCAACTGGAAGCTAGCTGGAGCCTAGAGGAAGGCTTCCCCGACTCCAACCTGCTGTGGAGATCGACCAAGGACCCGAAGGAGTGGTGTTTTGGAGGCTTCTTGGGACTGCCCAAGGAGAGCTTCATCAACCTCTTTGATCCCTTTGAAGATTTATTTAGAGGCAAGTAACCCATTCACTTCGTCCATGTAGGTGTCTAGTAGGGTTTTACCATTTTTACAGATTTTCCTCGTGTCCTGGATCCTCACACTTCTCCTTCTTTTGGAGCTTGGGTCTGTGTTTTGCACAGACCTGAACTTGACGGCAAGACCCCTTGCCATTAAGATCTTCAATTAACGGCCAACGATGTTGTCGTTAAGCTCCATTAACAGCCAGACTGTGCCGTTAAGTTCTTAAGGGCAGAACAGTGAGCTGTTCTCCATGTATACGATTTATTTTCCGAAGTGTTTTCGTATGAGGATATAATATAATCGTATATGTTATGTAAAATAGACAATGTAATGTGTGTGAAATTTTTGTGCTTTTGGGTGAAGGGCGAATTGTTATACTTAATGAAATACATGTTTGGAAAATGGATTATGCATGTTTACCTACTGTCTACATGATCCCTGAGGAATGGAATGCCCTAAATTTTTCTAAACCGTGTAAATACGTATCAGTCCATGCCCTGTAATTTTGAGAATTTTTCCATGATTGTGGGATTTACTGTAATTTCTGTTTTGGAAATAGAAGACATGCGTAGGATTTGTAAAGTTTACAGTAAATTGTGTGTTGTGCAATAAATCCGGGGAAAATTCATGTGATGATGTGTATGTTATGTTCAGGGCTGTGAACTGTCAAATTGGATATTCATGTTAAGTCCCATGATAAATTGAATTATGAATGGCATGAAACTGAATGTTTTAATTTCTGTAAATGTAATATGACTCAGAAAAATCTGGAAATTTATATGTGAGGTCATGAACCTGAAATTAGTGTGTGGTTAAAATTTCGTGATGTTTGGATAATTGTAAAGGGTATTATGAAATTCCCATGTGAAAACATGTGATAAATACATGCTATCATGAATATGATTTGATGATGTGTTTGCCAACCTGATTAATGTGAGCTACTGAATGTTTGATTTCTGTCAATATTAGTATCATGATTAGGAAAATAGAGCCATGTGTATAAGTGAGAAAATGTAAAGTCATGTGTAATATGTGTGTTAAAATCGGAATGTGTAATGTGTAAGACTGTGCCATGTGTGACAGTGCTTCCATAGAGGGCCGTGGAACCGTACCATGGAAAAGTCCCCATGGGAAGATTCAATGTGTTAAGATCCTAAGGGCATTAGGATGAATTCCTGGAGGTGGATAAGTACCGCTGGTTAGGGTGGAGACTTGTTCTCCCGGTCTGCGCAGTCCAAGAGTCGTCACTATATTGCCTAGGTGACGTCTATATGTATGTGTTATGCGATGTGTCCTTCTAATGGTGGTTTGGACTATGTGTCACGACACTAAATTGTGAAATGTGAATGTGAATTGTGAAATGTGAATGTAACTATGAGTAAATTGTGTAGTGTGAATATGTGTAAATGTGCAATGTGTAAAAAGAGAACTATGTGAATGAGTGATTGTGCAAACATGTGAAACCAATAAGTTAGATTGTGAAATTGTAATCCATGATACATTAATGTGAAATTATGTTACAACAGAAACCTAGTTGTGTTTATAAGAATGTTTTATGTGTAAAAATGCGTAAAATCCATGTTAGGAATGTTAGGAACAATTCTTGCTTATGTGTAAACATTTCTATGTTTAAGTGCTATCATGTTGTAGTTTAATCGAGAATGTAGCTCTCATGTGATAGGATGTGAATTACTAAATCCATGTCAAAACAACAACCTTAAAGTGTATAAAATGATAATGTGCATGTGTTACAATGTGTGGAAACCATGATAGAAATGCTTCCTTTTATGCATGCAAGAATCCCATATTTGGTTGCTTTCATGTTATAGCCTCATTTAAAATGTAGCTTTCATGTGATTACATGAGTAGAAAGCATGTGATAGGATATTTGATTTGGAATGTCTTAAGCCATGTACAATGTGTTACAATTTGGTAGAATTGTCATGATATGTTGTTTATTATAAAGGTTCAAGCATGATATATGTTTTACTTTGTGAGTTGGAATGAAAAACCTACTGTGATATATGCATGTATGATGTGTGTGGTGTTATTTGCTGAGTCTTTTAGACTCATTCCTTGCTTCGGCGTACAGGTTTAGTAGGTGATACACCTTTGGAGGAAACCGTAGAGAGCGACTCCGAGCGCGGGGAGTAGCTTGGTGGAGTTGTAGTTGCGACATTTTGACCTCCATCGTATGTAAATTGAGGCATTGTAATAGAAACACTATGTAATTTGTGGACAACTATGTATTTGAATTTAGTACTTCATTATGTGGACTTTATTTCTTTTAAATTGTCATGGGATCATGTATGTTAAATGTGGATGATGAAATGAAATGAAATGAAAGACCTTGTTCTTTTACTTCCGCTACTCTGTATTTATATTTATGAGCATCTCAATCGTATGTTATTGTTTGGGTAAATACCCCACTATGATAACGTTCACTATACCGACGTGGGTTGGTATAACCGTACCGGTATAATGAGGGTCGTCACAGGGATTGGTATCTGAGCGACCGGTTGAGATTGCACATGAATACATAAAAGTCATCATCCCCATTACATGCTATGTCTACATAGGAATGTCCACATGTGTAGAATTGATTAATAATGAATGAAAAATAGATAAGAAAATGGTTAGGAAATAAATTAACGTAGCTCTAATGGTGGCTGAAATTTATTGCAGCCATGGCTTCGAGAGGTAGGCGTGGCGGAGCGCCGGCCCGTGAGGACGAGCCGAGACGTGAGGAGCGGGCGGAGCAGCTGGCCCCGGCACCGCAGGGTCCTGTACTTCCCCCACCGCCGCCTGTGGATTATGGAGTGTTCTTGCAAGGTTTGGTGCAGGCCATGCAGACGCAGGCCCACACCCAGGCTGCACTCCAGGCTTAGTTGGAGGCTCAGGTTAGCATAATCAATCAAAGTGTAGTCTGTCTTATTTAATTGTATGATGTTATGTTGAATGTGCATTATTTGTTGTTGGATGTAGCAGGCTCAAGTTCCAGCCCAGGACCATGGTGGACCCTCCATCATGGAAAGATTCAAGAGGATGCTGCCACCCTCTTTTAACGGGGAGAGCGATCCATTACTAGCTGAGAGTTGGATGAGGGAGATTGAAAAGATCTTCGGAGCTATTAGGTGTGCGGATGAGGATAAGGTTACTTTAGCCACCTATATGCTTCAGGTATGTGTTAGTTTTGTATGTTTGTATGTTTGTTAAGTTAGATTTGTCTAGATGGTGCTTATGAACGGTGTTGCATGAAGAGCTGATGTATGGTGGGCTTCATTACTACGTACACGGTTTGAGGACGGCGCGGTTGAGGTTGCTTGGGACGAGTTCGTGAGGCTCTTTCGGGCCAAGTTCGTCCCTGAGCAGATCTAGGACAGGATGGAGCAGGAGTTCCTTTCTTTGACTCAAGGCTCCATGACCGTGCTCGAATATGAGGCCAGGTTTGCAGAATTATCTAAATATGCACCTCATATCGTGGCAGATGAGCGCAGGAAAGCAAAGAAGTTCGTGATGGGCCTGAAGCCATCACTGAGGATGAGGCTTGTGGTGTTCGATCATCGCACCTTGGACGAGGCACTTAGTGCTGCTTGTAGACAAGAGGGTGAGATGGAGAAATATCTGGAAGAGAAGAATGCTTCGCAGAAGAGGCCTGCAGCTATGTTCCAACTGCAGGACAAGAAGAAAGCGGTGTACCAGACACAGCAGCGATCCGTAGCAGTCGACAGTACTCAGGTACCTTCTGTACATTCCCCTGGTGTGAAGAAAGAGTGTCCCCATTGTGGGAAGACACATGGTGGTTCCGAGTGTTGGATGATTGCGGGAAAGTGCTTGAAGTGCGGAAGCAGCGACCACAAGATCAAGGATTGTCCGAGACTTCAGTAGGGAGCTCAGCGTGGAGCGTCAGCCCTAGCAGCAGTAGCAGCAACAACGCCAGCTACAGGAAGACCAGGAAGGCCTTGAGTCCCAGCTCGAGTGTTTGCTCTAGCACGCGAGGACGCCGAGCAGGCGGAGCATGTCACCGAAGGTATGATTCTTCTCCTAGGTGTGCACGCTCGGGTTTGTTTGACACGGGTGCCACTCACTCGTTCATTTCCGAGGGTTTGCTAGGAAGTTAGCCCTAGAATCAGGCATAGAGTCTGAGGATTTAGAGGTCCTTTTGTCTGTGCACACCCCTGGGGTACGGTATCGACTAGGAAGTGCATTTCGTCGTTACCTGTGTGCATTGAGGATAGAATCCTAGAAGGGTGTTTCTTCTTGCTAAAGATGAAGGACTATGATGTTATTCTTGGTCTGGATTGGCTAGAGGAGCACTATGCGTTAGTAGATTGTCGTGGAAAGAGGATTGTTTTCCGCATTCCTGGTGAGGATGAGTTCTCTCATCCCTTGCCAGGAACTTGGCGGGAAAGTTGGTCATCTCTGCCATGAAGGCGATGCGCATGGTAAACAAGGGTTGTGACGCTTTTCTTGCCAGTGTAGTGGTAGTACACGAGGCTGGTGAGTCACCTACTCCTACAGAGATCGAGGTAGTGCAGGATTTTCCAGACGTTTTTCCTGATGATTTGTCTGGATTGCCACCGGATAGAGAGATAGAGTTTACCAGAGAGTTGCTTCGGGCACCTCTCCTATCTCGAAGGCTCCATATCAGATGGCACCTACGGAGTTAGCTGAGTTGAGGAGGCAGTTGCAAGAGTTGCTTGATAAGGGATTTATTAGCCCTAGTGTTTCCCCTTGGGGCGCACCTGATTTTTGTCAAGAAGAAAGACGGGACACTTAGGTTATGCATTGACTACAGAAAGCTGAACCAAGTGACTCTGAAGAACAGGTATCCCTTACCTCGTATTGATGATTTGTTTGACCAGTTGCAAGATGCATCAGTATTTTCTAAGATTGATTTGCGATCTGGTTATCATCAGTTGAGGATTCGGAGTGAGGATGTGTCCAAGACGGCATTCAGATCCCGTTATGGGCATTATGAGTTTTTGGTCCTTCCTTTCGGATTGACCAACGCCCCTGCAGCATTCATAGATCTCATGAACAGGGTGTTTAGGCCGTATCTAGATAGCTTTGTCGTAGTGTTTAATGATGATGTGCTGGTCTACTCTCCGGACGAGGCCACACACCGTCAGTATTTGAAGGTAGTATTAGAGGTTCTCCGTGAGCACAAGCTGTATGCTAAGTCCAGCAAGTGCGATTTCTGGTTGTGCGAGGTTCATTTCCTCAGGCATGTTATCTCCGGTGCTGGTGTTGCAGTTGACCCAGCAAAGGTCCAGGCAGTTATGGATTAGGAGACTCCTAAGACCCCTTCGGAGATTCGTAGTTTTCTGGGTTTGGCTGGTTACTATCGGCGATTCATTGAGGGATTTTCATCCATCGCCGCCCCTTTGACTCAGCTCACCAAAAAGGGAGTGATGTTTGTCTGGTCCGAGAAGTGTGAGAGTAGTTTTCAATTGTTGAAGACTAAGCTCACGTCAGCTCCGGTGTTAGTCTTGCCGAGCGGTGTAGAGGGTTTTGCTATCTACACGGATGCGTCTAGGATTGGCTTAGGCTATGTGCTAATGCAGCAAGGAAGGGTAGTGGCTTATGCTTCTCGTCAGTTGAAGGAGCATGAGAAGAACTATCCGACTCATGATTTGGAGCTCGCAGCAGTGGTTCATGCACTAAAGATCTGGAGGCACTATCTTTATGGTGTCAGATTTGAGGTGTTTACCGACCATAGAAGCTTGAAGTATCTTTTCTCCCAAAAGGAATTAAACCTGAGGCAGAGAAGATGGATTGAGTTCTTGAAGGACTATGACTTCGACCTTCAGTATCACCCTGGGAAGGCGAATGTCGTAGTGGATGCTCTGAGCAGGAAGAGACCATCTCTTCAGCAGGACTGGAAGATGTTGGAGGATGCAGCTTGCGCGTTGACTGAGTTAGAGCCATCGCTATGCCAGGCTTTTGTAGCTCAATTATCTCTTAGGTCCTCGGTTTTGGATGAGGTGATCGAGCAATAGAAAGCCGACCCTAGACTCCTAGAGTTAGTGGGCAAGGCAGGCATTGCTCGTGATGAGGACGGTGTGATTAGATTCCATCACCGAGTGTGTGTCCCTGATTTGGTAGATGTCTGTAAACATGTGTTAGCGGAGGCTCACAGGTCGAGATTCTCTATTCATCCGGGTAACACTAAGATGTACCAAGATTTGAAGAGGTCCTTTTGGTGGTCTGGCATGAAGAGGGATGTAGCGGATTATGTATCTAGGTGTTTAGTGTGTCAGCAAGTGAAGGTCGAGCGACAGCGACTATCCGGCCTTATGCAAAGGATGGAGATCCCAGTGTGGAAGTGGGAAGCTGTCACGATGGACTTTGTTTCGGGTTTGCTTCGATCTAGAAGGGGCAATGACTCGATTTGGGTAGTTGTAGATAGATTCTCGAAGACTGTGCATTTCTTGCCTATGAAGAAGAAGCAGTCGGTTGAGAGTTTAGCTAGATTGTATGTTAGTAGTGTGGTTAGATTGCATGGTGTGCCGAAGTCGATCATTTCGGAACGAGATCCGAGATTTACTTCGAGGTTGTGGAAAGGTCTTCAGGATGCGTTAGGTTCAGAGCTGAAGCTCAGTTCGGCGTTTCATCTCCAGACAGATGGACAGTCCGAGAGGACTATCCAGATGCTCGAGGATATGTTGAGTGCGTGTGTACTGGATTGGAAGGATGATTGGGAGCGTCATCTACCTCTTGTGGAGTTCGCATACAACAATAGCTTTCATGCGAGTATTGGTATGGCTCCATTTGAGGCGTTGTATGGAAGGCCTTGCAAATCTCCTTTATGTTGGGAGGAGACCGGTGATAGGCAGCTGATCGGTTCGGAGTTAGTTCAGGAGACTTCGGATAAGGTCCAGCTTATCAGGAAGAAGTTTGTTGCGGCGCAGGATAGGTAGAAGAGCTACGCCGACAACAGAAGGAAGGATTTGGAGTTCGAGGTGGGTGAACATGTCTTCTTGAAGATATCACCTACTCATGGTGTCGTCAGATTTGGCAGGCATAGTAAGCTGAGCCCTAGATTCATTGGCTCGTATAAGATTCTCAGACGATTGGGCAGCGTGGCATATGCGCTAGCTTTACCCCCAGCTTTAGCTAGTGTTCACCCGTTTTCCACGTTTCTATGCTCCGGAAGTATGTCTGAGACCCATCTCATGTGATTAGTCATGAGCCAGTGGAGATTCAGCTAGATTTGTTGTATGTGGAGCAACCAGTAGCTGTTCTTGACCGGAAGGTTCAACATCTCCGGAACAAGGGTATTGCGTCGGTGAAAGTTCTGTGGCAGAACTTCTCGCGAGAGGAGGCTACTTGGGAGCTTGAGGATGCGATGAAGAAGAAGTATCCCCGTGTTTGAGTAGTTTTGTTTAAACTTCGAGGATGAAGTTCTTTAAGGGGGAGAGGGTGTAAGGCCCTCGAATTTTGTTGTATTACTTTATTACGTGTAAATAATTCATGCTTGTGTATGCATAGATGTACATATCTACGTACGTATTAACTAGTTATGCTTATGTGAGCATGTGTATAAATAGATTATAAATATTGCTTGAATTGCATGGTGGTAGTGTGTACATGATAGTATACATTACATGTAAGTATATAGAATATGCATGGATTTTCTGCATGTTTTAAGTTCTGGCCGAAGGACCCATTTGGCGTCAACATGGTGGACGTTCATTATAGTCAACGTCAACATCGTTCGACGCTAATACTTAAGTCAACGGCCATGGATGTGGACGTAACTATTGGGGAGAAGTCCCCAACGGCTATCAGGTCATCCCATCACCTCTCCGGGATATCCCAAACCCCTTCTCCTATAAACCAAACCCCTTTGCAACCAGGAAGACCTCTCTTGGCTCTTTTGCAAGAGGAGAGGAAACCCTAACTCTAGCTGTGAGAAAACCTGAAGTTTGCATGCTTTGTCCGGCAATTTGGAGCTCATCCGGCGACCTACAGCAACTGGAAGCTAGCTGGAGCCTAGAGGAAGACTTCCCTGACTCCAACCTGCTGTGGAGATCGACCAAGAACCCGAAGGAGTGGTTTTGGAGGCTTCTTGGGACTGCCCAAGGAGATCTTCATCAACCTCTTTGATCCCTTTGAAGATTTATTTAGAGGCAAGTAACCCATTCACTTCGTCATGTAGGTGTCTAGTAGGGTTTTACCATTTTTATAGATTTTCCTCGTGTCTTGGATCCTCACACTTCTCCTTCTTTTGGAGCTCGGGTCTGTGTTTTGCACAGACCTGAACTTGACGGCAAGACCCCTTGCCGTTAAGATCTTCAATTAATGGCCAACGATGTTGCCGTTAAGCTCCATTAACGGCCAGACTGCGCCGTTAAGTTCTCAGGGCAGAACAGTGAACTGTTCTCCCTTGTATACGATTTATTTTTCGAAGTGTTTTCGCATGACGATATAATGTAATCATATATGTCATGTAAAATAGACAATGTGATGTGTGTGAAATTTTCTGTGATTTTGGGTGAATGGCATGAATTGTTAAACTTAATGAAATACATGTTTGGAAAATGGATTATGCATGTTCACCTACTGTCTACATGATCACTGAGGAATGGAATGCTCTAAATTTTTCTAAACCGTGTATATACGTATCAGTCCATGCCCTGTAATTTTGAGAATTTTTCCATGATTGTGGGATTTACTGTAATTTCTGTTTTGGAAATAGAAGACATGCGTAGGATTTGTAAAGTTTACAGTAAATTGTGTGTTGTGCAATAAATCTGTGGAAAATTCTTGTGATGATGTGTATGTTAGGTTCAGGGCTGTGAACTATCAAACTGGATATTCATGTTATGTCCCATGATAAATTGAATTATGAATGGCATGAAATAGAATGTTTTAATTTCTGTAAATGTAATATGACTCAGAAAAATCTGGAAATTTGTATGTGAGGTCATGAACCTGAAATTAGTGTGTGGTTAAAATTTCATGATGTTTGCATAACTGTAAAGGGTATTATGAAATTCCCATGTGAAAACATGTGATAAATGCATGCTATCATGAATATGATTTGATGATGTGTTTGCCAACCTGATTAATGTGAGCTACTGAATGTTTGATTTTTTTCAACATTAGTATCATGATTAGGAAAACAGAGCCATGTGTATAAGTGAGAAATGTAAAGACATGTGTAATATGTGTGTTAAATCGGAATGTGTAATGTGTAAGACTGTGCCATGTGTGACACTGCTTCCATAGAGGGCCGTGGAACCGTACCATGGAAAAGTCCCCATGGGAAGGTTCAATGTGTTAAGATCCTAAGGGCATTAGGATGAAATCCTGGAGGTGGACAAGTACCGCTGGTTAGGGTGGAGACTTGTTCTCCCGGTCTGCGCAGTCCAAGAGTCGTCACTATATTGCCTAGGTGACGTCTATGTGTATGTTATGTGATGTGTCCTTCTAATGGTGGTTTGGACTATGTGTCACGGCACTAAATTGTGAAATGTGAATGTGAATTATGAAATTTGAATGTGACTGTGTAAATTGTGTAGTGTGAATATGTGTAAATGTGCAATGTGTAAAAAGAGAACTATGTGAATGAGTGATTGTGCAAACATGTGAAACCAAAAAGTTAGATTGTGAAATTGTGATCCATGATACATTAATGTGAAATATGTTACAACAGCAACCTAGTTGTGTTTATAAGAACGTTTTATATGTGTAAAAATGCGTAAAATCCATGTTAGGAATGTTAGGAACAATTCTTGCTTATGTGTAAACGTTTCCATGTTTAAGTGCTATCACGTTGTAGTTTAATCGAGAATGTAGCTCTCACGTGATAGGATGTGAATTGCTAAATCCATGTCAAAATAGCAACCTTAAAGTGTATAAAATGATAATGTGCATGTGTAAGAATGTGTGGAAACCATGATAGAAATGCTTCCTTTTATGCATGCAAGAATCCCATGTTTGGTTGCTTTCATGTTATAGCCTCATTTAAAATGTAGCTTTCATGTGATTACATGAGTAGAAAGCATGTGATAGGATATTTATTTTGGAATGTCTTAAACCATGTACAATGTGTTACAATTTGGTAGAATTGTCATGATAGGTTGTTTATTATAAAGGTTCAAGCATGTTATATGTTTTACTTTGTGAGTTGGAATGAAAAACCTACTGTGATATATGCATGTATGATGTGTGTGGTGTTATTTGCTGAGTCTTTTAGACTCATTCCTTGCTTCGGCGTACAGGTTCAGTAGGTGATACACTTTGGAGGAGACCGTAGAGAGCGACTCCGAGCGCGGGGAGTAGCTTGGCGGAGTTGTAGTTGTGACATTTTGACCTCCATCGTATGTAAATTGAGGCATTGTAATAGAAACACTATGTAATTTATGGACAACTATGTATTTGAATTTAATACTTCATTATGTGGACTTTATTTCTTTTAAATTGTCATGGGATCATGTATGTTAAATGTGGATGATGAAATGAAATGAAATGAAAGACCTTGTTCTTTTACTTCCGCTACTTTGTATTTATATTTATGAGCATCTCAATCGTATGTTATTGTTTGGGTAAATGCCCCACTGTGATAACGTTCACTATACTGACGTGGGTTGGTATAACCATACTGGTATAATGAGGGTCGTCACAAGAGGAGTCTGATGGGGCAGGGCAAGAGTGATGAGCACCTGCCACATGAGGAGTTGATAGTCTAGGAATAGTTATTTGAGTAGTCGATGTAATAGTGAAACATTTTTATTTGAATAATGGGCCCTTTGATTGGCTCGATTGATGTAAGGTTGTAACTAGTGAATTGAAATGGAATAAAGAGAACTTTGGATGACAATATTATGGTCTCAAATGTGTTGTTATGTTTAATTGTGACTCTACGTTACTCAACTGTGATATGTCTATTTGTATCGTTCACGCACCTCGGTATTTATTCCACTGCTAAATATCAAGGCGTGACATTAGGACAAAACCTAAATGAAACTAAAAGATCAAATGAATTACTGTGTGAAGATTTAAAGAATAAAGACAGTAAAATCATGGAAATGGAATCAAATCTAAAAGAATTGAAAGTCGAAGAAAAATTAAGAGAAGAAAATAACTACTTAAGAGCTACCATAGATAAAATTTCTAACTAACATCTCTATTTGTAAGACTGAAAGGTGCTCGATCTAGTAAAAAGAAATATGGAGTAGGGTATACACCTCCATCAAATGAAGATAATATTATCTATCTTGAAAAATATCCAACTCCTAAATTTGTAAAAGAAAAGTAAATTAAACATCATAGTATGTTTATAAACAAAAACTGAACTCTAGAAACACTACATATATAAAGAATGCATTTGATCTATGTTGTAGTCATTGTAACCAACTAGGACACACTGTCAGCACATGCACAACTAGACACTTGTGTTGGATTCCTAAGACTAACCATCAAGGACCCAAGAAAATTTGGGTACCAAAAGTTACAACTTAAACTTGTTTGCAAAGTCGCCTGAGAGAATCCAAATGGTATTTGGATAGTGGGTGCTCAAGGCATATGATAGGTGATAGAAAGTATTTACAAGTTTTAGAGATGAGATTGGTCAAGTCACGTATGGAGATAATGGAAAAGGTAAAGTGTTAGGATGTGGAACAGTAGGAACACAAGAAAAGGATTTAATAGAAGATGTCATGTATGTAGAAGGATTAAAGCACAATCTCATTAGCATCAGCAACTGTGTGACAAAGGTCACTTGGTAAGATTTCATAATGATAAGTGCATTATTCAAAAGGATGGAAAAATAGTTTTAGAAGCACAAAGAGTCAAAAATCTATACACTCTATAATTAGAAGAATTAAAAGAAGTAATTTTATGTCTTGCAACTACCAAGAGTGAAGAAACTGATTTATGGCACGGAAGACTAGGACATGCAAGCACATCAGTGATCAAGAAATTAATCAAGAATGATCTAGTTGAAGGTCTTTCAAAGCTCAAACTGAAGAAATCTGGAATCTATACAGCCTATGCAAAGGGAAAGCAAACCAAGACATCATTTCAGTCCAAAACAGTAGTGACAACTTCCAAGCCTTTGAAACTCATTCACATAGATTTATTTGGACCTATAAGAACAGTAAGTCTTGGAGGAAAAGTGTATGGTTATGTAATTGTGGATGATTACTCAGGTACACTTGGGTATCTTTTTTGGAAGCCAAATCAGAAACCTTTTTCAGCTTTTCTGAAGTTCAATAAATTAATACAGAAGAACCATAAATTTAAGATAATCAGCATTAGATCTGATCATGGTGGAGAATTCAAAAATGAAGAATTTGTAAGGTTCTGTGAAGAAAATGGGATAGAACACAACTTCTCTACACCAAGAACACCTCAACGGAATGGAGTAGCAGAAAGGAAGAACAGAACACTGCTGGACATGGCCAGAACTATGCTTACAGAATACAATCTACCAAGATATTTTGGGGAGAAGCAGTCAACACAGCCTGCTATATCATCAACAGGTGTATGATCAGACCAATCCTGAAGAAGACACCTTATGAGTTGAACAAGGGGAAAAAGCCAAACATCAGCCATCTTCGACCCTTTGGTTATAAGTCTTTTATTTGAATAATGGTAAAGATAACTTAGGAAAATTAGATGCTAAAAGTGATGAAGGTTTTCTGCTAGAATTCATTTCTAAACCTAGAGGATATAAAGTGTTTAATAGAAGAACTTTAACTGTAGACCAAATAATTCATATTCTATTTGATGAAACTAACCCTTCTAGTAAGAGAATAGAAGAAGAAGAAGATTTTGTTGAAGATTTGTGTAGGGATTTGGAACAGACATCTCTTGAAGAAAAAGAGAAAGAAGATCCACCACTTGAAGAACTTCAACAACAAGAAGAACCACAGGAAGGAATACCTAAAGAATTGAGGTATCACAGAGATCATCCAAGAGAAAATATTATAGGTGATCCTCAAGATAGGGTAAGAACAAGAGGTATGAACATTCCCTGTGATTTCTCTGCATCTGTTTCTCAAATTGAGTCTAGGACAATCAATGATAAACTGGCTGATGAATCATGGATCCTAGCTATGCAAGAGGAACTTAACCAGTTCCAACGCAGCCAGGTTTGGACTCTTGTTGTGATGGAACACCTCGTCCAAGTCCGTTAAACTGATAACGTACTTGATCCGAGTCCGTCTCCCGCGAATGGGCCGAAGCCTCGCAAGGGATACCACACCATAGTCCGTGTAACACAAAGGAACACGCCATTTTATATATTTATATCACAAGTTTACATAGCCATATTTCTAAGAAAATAAAATAAAGTACAAGAGCCTGGGGCATACCCCGAGGTACAACTGAAGGAAGTAAACAACTAGCTATACTGCACTGCTGAAGGTGCTGACCTTGCACCGCTATGACGCGGCTCCGAACTGGATGACGGGCAAGAAACATCCTCTTCACCCTCACTTGTGGGAGTAGGGGTGAGCCTCGCTAGTCACTGGCTCAGTAGGGAACTCCCCCAACACCGAGCAAACCAAAAACACAGGTACGATGGCGATAAACTATACTAGCAGTTTATAAAACAACTAAGCAGGATATTAAAGCTATAAATATACTCACCGTCTGCCGACTAGGTAAAGTAATTTTAATAAATAAACGGCAAAACTAAACAGGTATACGAGCTAAAGTAGAGTCCGCCACACTCGAGCCACGTGAACTGGTTCGCGACACCAGTGACTGACTCGGACAAACACACACAGGCCTACCTCTCAGTCTCGCAGCCACGAACAAAAGGTCCAGCTGTCGCTCCACATGAAAAGGTCAAGCAACTGTGGAGACCAACTAAACACCACCACCTGCGAACCACACGGTCGCAGGCCCATCCTTGGCACCTCCAGAGACACTGGCCTGGGCTTGCTAGAGTGAGGCACTGGAGAAGGACTAGCTGGGGACCAGTGTCGACTACTGGTGTCCGTACCCCCAACTACGAGCGCACTACAAGTGACCAAAAGACAAGTACAACAGTCGCTGTCCCACTATCGTCTTTCCCTCAGCTAGACGTACAACTCAAGCAAAGGAGTGAGGGTGTCTAGGTTAGATGACACAGACCTCGACGGTACAACACAAGTACCGAGGACAAAGCCCCGAGCTAATAGCCTGGCTCACAGAGAACCTGGGGCACCCAACTGGAGAGGTAACCATGGTAGTCGTCGCACTACTCGCCACATATACAAAACCACATGCACGTCACACACAAACCACGTGAAGTCTCGTACAAACCTCGTGCATTGATAGTTCACCACACGTGAACACCACGTAAACACGTAAAGAAGTAGCTAGGGCTGTACCTTGTACTCTGGTCACAGAAACCTCATCCACCCAGTTCACCATAGGTGCCAACACACCGGTTGTTATCTTTAAATATTTAATATAGCAACATTTAAATAAATGCATGCTAGCGGCAACATCGACTACCGTCGATGAGATGTAAACGGCAAGATATCTGGTCGTCAATCTCCCAGCTTAAGAACCTGGCGTCAATCGATGTTGACGCCAAGCTCCTCAACTCCAGTTCCTGTAGAAACCCTAAACCAATTCTACAGGCATTCTCGGTCCCGAAACCATCGAGAAAACATGAGGAAATACTTCCTCTAACATCCACACACTATAACCAAACTATAACAGCATGTTTCACTACTCAAATCAATCAAACCACCCATTAACCCACATGGAACACTTCCTTCCAGAAACGCTATTATCATGTCATTTCGTGCTTTCAGAATACATTAAAGTGATTAGAATGAACTAATGGGATCGTCCCCTAACTCAGGACGCGCTTAAACCTCCTAAATCCTCCCGATTCGCACCAAATCCTCCGCGAACTTCTATGGGAATCACGCCTCGCACTGGCGTTTCCTAGCACAATTGGTCACCGCCACTCGTTCCACGATCCCCTAACTAGCCTTTAGCAACCTCTAGAAGCAGTAGGGGAGCAAAGGCGTGAAAGTAGGGCAAAGAAGAGGGAGAATCCAAGTGGAAAAGCTGCCCTCGGGTGACCCTATATTCTGCAGGTCGCACAGGTTGGCGTCAACCCTGATGTCACTTAGAGAACCGCCACCATAAACGTCCACAAAGTCCCACGTTAAGTTCATAAGGTTGACGTCACCTTCGATGGACGTCAAACCAGTCAACGACCACACCTGGCCGTCAACCCCTAATTAGCTACAGTAGGTCCTATCTTGTTTCAGGACCAAACCTGTGCCAAACCTGCGCACACCACACGTCCAAACCACACTGGCCTCACAAAGGCTACTACAACCATTACACACATAATCCATAAGCATTCGAAAAGCATGCGACGTTACATTACTATCATCTAAAAAGAAAATTTCGACTCGGAATTTATTACACAACTCAAGCAAAAACAACTTAAATATGCACATTTTTACAAGTACTATATCTAAAAAAAGAAATATAAAACCTTATTCAAACAGATAGGGATACCCCTTAGCCATCTCCTCGGCTAATTCCCAGGTATCCTCACCACCCAACCTATTTTCCCATCGCACTTTAACTAGCTCGATTTCTATATTTCTCAGCTTCTTTATCTTTCGATCAGTGATCTGCACTGGATATTCTGACATTGTCATATCCGGCCTCAGGTCATCACCTTGGTAACTGATTATTTGAGCTGGATCTTCAATGCACTTTCTTAACATAGAAACATGAAATATATCATGGACATCCGCAAAATCTGCTGGCAAATCCAGCCTATAAGTTGTTTCCCCAATCCTTTCAATTATCTGGAAAGGTCCCACATACCTTGGGCTCAACTTTCCAGTCTTGCCAAACCTCATGATACCTTTACTTGGGGAAACTCTCAAGAAAACAAATTCTCCAACTTCAAACTGAAGTGGTCTCCTCCGATTATCAGCATAACTCTTTTGCCTACTTTGAGCTGCCTGCAATTTTTCCTTAATAAGCTTCACTAATTTTGTGGTTTGCTGAATTAATTTAGGACCCACTAAATGTCTTTCTCCCACTTCATGCCAGTTCAATGGGGTTCTACATGGCCTTCCATATAAAGCTTCATACGGTGCCATCCCAAGACTGGTATGATTACTATTATTATAGGAAAACTCAACCATTCCTAAATGATGCTCCCAGTTACCTCCCCAAACTAAACAACAAGCTTGCAACATATCTTCAATTGTCTGGATAGTCTTTTCTATTTGACCATCTGTCTGGGGATGATAAGCCGAGCTATATCTCAGCTCAGTACCAATTACTTTTTGTAGACTTCTCCAAAAACCAGAAGTAAATCTTGGATCTCTGTCAGACACAATAGTCTTCGAAATACCATGTGGTGGAATAATTCTATGAACATAAACCTTTGCTAATCTGTCCACTGTCCAAGACATACTTACTGCCACTAATCTGCACACCTTGGTCAATCTATCAACGAATACCCATATTCCATTATGCCCGAAACTCGATTTTGGTAAGCTTGCCACAAAGTCCATGGCAATATCATCCCATTTCCACTGTGGAATGGGCAACGGTTGCAATAGACCTCCAGGCTTCTGATGTTCTGCGTTAATTTGCTGACATACAACACATCTGAAACAAACTCAGCTATTTCCTTTTTCATATGAGGCCACCAGAAATATTTCTTTAAATCTGGTACATTTTAGTACTACCTGGATGGATAGTGTACCTGGATTTATGAGCCTCTTCCAACACTCTGCTTTACCTCTCTCTCTACTGGAACAAACAATCTGCCTCTGAGCCTAACCACACAATTATCATCAATGGTAACTCCTTCCATTTTCACAATTTCAGCCAAATTCGCATCTATTTTCTGAGCTTCCAATCTGCCAATACAAGGACGGCTCTACAGCACTACTGGCTAGTACTGCCCGTCGTTGACTGCTTGGCACATACAAGGAGTTCTCCGCTATTTCCTCATACAATTTCCATTCCTTGATCATCATTTGACTTATATATGCCTTTCTACTCAAGGCATCCGCTACCACATTGGCCTTACCTGGATGATAAGCCAAACTGAAGTCGTAATCCTTCAAATATTCCACCCACCTACGCTGACGAAGATTTAAATCTTTCTGCGAGAAGATATACTTTAAGCTTTTATGATCTGTAAAAATTTTAAATCTCTCGCCATACAGATAATGCCTACACATTTTCAAAGCAAACACAACTGCTGCTAATTCTAAATCATGGGTAGGATAATTCTCTTCTGCCGGCTTCAACTGCCTGGATGCATAAGCTATCACTTTACTATGCTGCATAAGCACTGCGCCAAGTCCTTTCCTTGAAGCATCTGCATATACACAAAACCACCACTTCCTGCGGTAACGCCAATATAGGTGCTGATGTAAGCCTCTTCTTCAACTCCATAAAACTTTTCTGACATTCAACGGACCACACAAATGGCACACCCTTCCTGGTTAATTTAGTCATGGGTGCCGCAATCTTAGAAAAATCTTGTATGAAGCGCCTATAATAACCTGCTAACCCAAAAAGCTTCTAATCTCAGTGATTGTCTTAGGCACTTACCACTTCATCACCGATTCCACTTTACTTGGATCGACTGCCACTCCATCTGCCGAGATGACATGACCCAAAAATTGAATTTCCTTCAAACAAAACTCACACTTACTAAATTTAGCAAACAACTGATTATCTCTTAATAACTGAAGAGTAAACCTCAAATGAGCAGCATGCTCCTCTTTAGAAGCTGAATAAATCAGAATATCATCTATAAAGACCACAATGAATTGGTCTAAATATGGATGAAAAATTCTATTCATCAGATCCATAAAAGCTGCAGGAGCATTGGTCAGCCCAAATGGCATAACCACAAATTCATAGTGACCATATCTAGTTCTGAATGTTGTTTTATCTATATCTTCCTCTTTAATTCTTAACTGATGGTACCCGGACCTCAAACGAATTTTAGAAAATACCTTCGCTGATTGCAACTGATCAAACAGATCATCTATTCTTGGTAACGGGTACTTATTTTTAATGGTCACATCATTCAACTTCCTATAATCAATACATATACGAAAACTTCCATCTTTCTTTTTCACAAATAATACCGGTGCTCCCCACGGGGAATGACTCGGTCTAATAAACCCTTTCTGCAATAGCTCTTCTAATTGCTTTTTCAATTCATTAAGTTCTGCTGATGCCATCCGATATGGAGCTTTAGAAATCGGCATGGTAGCTGGAAGTAACTCAATGGTAAAGTCCACCTCTCTATGTGGAGCTAAACTAGGCAAATCTTCCGGAAAACATCAACAAATTTCCTAACCACGAGAACTGCCTCCACTGACTGACTAGCTTCTACCAAACTAACTGAGGCTAAATAAGCCACACACCCTGCATTTATTAGCTTTCTAGCTCTTATTGCAGAAATTATAAACTTAGAAGTACATAAAGGCATACCTTGATACTCAAACACTGAACCATTAGGATGGCAAAACATGATCCTCTTTTTTCTGCAATCTAGCAGTGCTCCATAGACTTCAAGCCAATCCATTCCCAGAATAATATCATAGTCGGTCAACTGCAAAGCATACAACCGACCTGGCATCCGGTTCCCTTCAATCACAACAGGAACTTCATCTATATAACTCGAAGTGAGCATAAACTCACCCGAGGGAACTTCCACTACCAGCTCACAGGATTCCTCTTTCAAAGGATGAACCATACAATCTAGGAATTCTTCAGAAATAAAAGAATGAGAGGCACCTGAATCAAATAAAACTCTTGCTAAATAGTCATAAAGAGGTAAAGTACCTTTTATCATATTCGATGCCTCCGCCTGGGCTCGGGTGATAGCCATAACCCGACCCCTTCCCCGCTGCTGCGGTGCTCCTCTGCCACGACCTGCCTGTGGCTGCTGAAACTGCTGCGGCTGCTGCTGCTGCTGCACACCTCTTCCATATCCATACTCTCTCGGATAGGGGCAATTACGGATCAAATGCCCTGGCTGATTACAATTATAACATCTATACCCTGGTGGAATAATGGGTTGTCTGGCAGTACTCTGATGCGATTCCTCCACCTCTGGCCTACCATGACCTTGCTGAAATTGCTGTCGACCTCCCCATCCTCTTCCTTTACCTTTAAATGCTTGCTTCAATTTCTGGCCCCACTTACCAAAACCTGATGGGGAAGGTCCTGCTGGTGTTTTACCCTTACTCACACCCACTGATTGCTGCAGTAGCCGAGAACTACCTGAATCTGACTCGCCCACCTGACGAGTTCTAATAGACCTTTCCAACGTAGCTGCCCTCTGAGCTGCTTCTTCCACTGTTTTACACATAAGTGGCACTATTGCATTCAATAATTCTACTCTTAAACCTCGAATAAAATATTCAACCATCATATTATTATCCGATACTACATAAGGTGCATATATGTTGAGTGCCATAAATCGCATCTGGTACTCTAAAACTGAAGAGTTACCTTGCCGGAGTGTCCGAAACTGCTCCCTTTTCACTTGCTGCACTTGAATCGGAATGAATGTATCGTTAAATACATCAAGAAATTCCGATCAAGTGATAGCCTCTTCTGTCCTGCCTGCAAAAGTGGTCTGCATCTTCAATCGCCACCATTCCAATGCAAAACCCCACAACTGATAGGCAGCTAGCACAACTTTATCTGTTTTTGGACACCTCATGGTCGTAAAGACCCTCTCAATCTCATGAACCCAGTGTTCCGCTGTATCTGGATTCGGCCCTCCTGAGTAAGTAGGTGGCTGCAATCTCAGAAACTTCTCAACTTGCATCACTGGTTCCTCTGCTATTAACACTGGTGGTGGTGGCAAGGGTGCTACAAAAGGCACCTCCACTCCTGGTGGAATTGGAGCTATAGGTACAGTCTCTCCATCCCCAGGTGGCACGGCAACTGGTGGTATCAGTGCCTGCTGATCTATCCTCCTTCTAATATCAGTGAGGCTCTCCCAGATCTTCTCTATCATACGCTGAGTGCTCTCCTCTAGATCATCTCCTCCACCACCCCAATCTCTTCTATCAGCCATTTCAAATTTCTACATAAATAAATCATCAAACAAAAACGAAACAACAAATTATCAAAAACCAGGGCCCCTACTAGCAGTATACAAAGACCGAAATAAGGCTATGTATCTTTCTAGTTCCCTTATATTAACATGGACCTTGCTCTGATACCAACTGTGACGGAACACCTCGTCCAAGTCCGTTAAACCGATAACGTACTTGATCAGAGTTCGTCTCCCGCGAATGGGCCGAAGCCTCGCAAGGGATACCACACCATAGTCCGTGTAACACAAAGGAACACGCCATTTTATATATTAATATCACAAGTTTACATAGCCATATTTCTAAGAAAATAAAATAAAGTACAAAAGCCTGGGGCATACCCTGAGGTACAACTGAAGGAAGTAAACAACTAGCTACACTACAATGCTGATGGTGCTGACCCTGCACCGCTACGACGCGGCTCCGAACTGGACGACGGCTGAGAAACGTCCTCTTCGCCCTCACTTGTGGGAGTAGGGGTGAGCCTCGCTAGTCACTGGCTCAGTAGGGAACTCCCCCAACACCAAGCAAACCAAAAACACAGGTACGATGGCGATAAACTATACAAGCAGTTTATAGAACAAGTAAGCAGGATATTAAAGCTGTAAATATACTCACCATCTGCTTACTAGGTAAAGCAATTTTAATAAATAAACGGAAAAACCAAACAGGTATACGAGCTAAAGTAGAGTCCGCCACACTAGAGCCACGTGAACTGGTTCGCGACACTAGTGACTGACTCGGACAAACACACACAGGTCTACCTCTCAGTCTCGCAGCCACGAACGAAAGGTCCAACTGCCGCTCCACGTGAAAAGGTCAAGCACCTGTGGAGACCAACTAAACACCACCACCTGCGGACCACACGGTTGCAGGCCCATGACTGGCACGTCCAGAGACCCTGGCCTGGGCTCGCTAGAGTGAGGCACTGGAGAAGAACTAGCTGGGGACCAGTGTCGACTACTGGTGTCCGTACCCCCAACTACGAGCGCGCTACAAGTGACCAAAAGACAAGTACAACAGTCACTGTCCCACTGTCGTCTTTCCCTCAGCCAGACGTACAACTCAAGCAAAGGAGTGAGGGTGTCCAGGACAGATGACATAGACCTCGACGGTACATCACAAGTACCGAGACAAAGCCCCGAGCTAACAGCCTGGCTCACAGAGAACCTGGGGCACCCAACTGGAGAGGTAACCACGGAAGGCGTCGCACTACTGGCCACGTATACAAAACCACGTGCCCGTCACACACAAACCACATGAAGTCTCGTACAAACCTCGTGCACTGATAGTTCACCACACGTGAACACCACGTAAACACGTAAAGAACTAGCTAGCGCTGTGACTTGTACTCTAGTCACAGAAACCTCATGCACCCAGTGCACCACAGGTGCCAACACACTACTTGTTATCTTTAAATATTTAATATAGCAACATTTAAATAAATGCATACTGGCGGCAACATCGACTGTCGTCGATGAGATGTAAACGGCAAGATATCTGGTCGTCAATCTCCCAGCTTAAGAACCTCGCGTCAATCGATGTTGACGCCAAGCTCCTCAACTCCAGTTCCTGTAGAAACCCTAAACCGATTCTACAGGCATTCTCGGTCCCGAAACCATCGAGAAAACATGAGGAAATACTTCATCTAACTTCCACACACTATAACCAAACCGTAACAGCATGTTTCACTACTCAAATCCATCAAACCACCCATTAACCCGCATGGAACACTTCCTTCCCAGAAATGCTATTATCACGTCGTTTCATGCTTTCAGAATACATTAAAGCGATTAGAATGAACTAAAGGGATCGTCCCCAACCTCAGGACGCGCTTAAACCTCCTAAATCCTCCCGATTCGCACCAAATCCTCCGCGAGCTTCTATGGGAATCACGCCTCGCACTAGCGTTTCCTGGCACAATTGGTCACCGCCACTTGTTCCACGATCCCCTAACCAGCCTTTAGCAACCTTTAGAAGCAGTAGGGGAGCAAAGGCGTGAAAGTAGGGCGAAGAAGAGGGAGAATCCAAGTGGAAAAGCTGCCCTCGGGTGACCCTATATTCTGCAGGTCGCACAGGTTGGCGTCAACCCTGATGTCGCTTAGAGAACCACCACCATAAACATCCACAAAGTCTGACGTTAAGTTCATAAGGTTGACGTCACCATCGATGGACGTCAAACCAGTCAACGACCACACCTGGCCGTCAACCCCTAATTAGCTACAGCAGGTCCTATCTTGTTTCAGGACCAAACCTGCGCCAAACCTGCGCACACCACACGTCCAAACCACACTGGCCTCACAAAGGCTACTACAACCATTACACACATGATCCATAAGGATTCGAAAAGTATGCGACGTTGCACTTGTCCCTAGACTTTTGATCATCTAGTTATTGGGACCAGATGGGTGTTTAGAAACAAAATAGATGAATCAAGAGTAATCACCAGGAACAAGGTCATACTGGTAGCACAAGGATATTCCCAAGAGGAAGACATTGATTTTGATGAAACTTATGCTCTAGTTGCTAGATTAGAGGCAATTAGAATTCTATTACCATATGCATGTTCTCTTAACATCAATTTATTTCAAATGGATGTTAAAAGTGCTTTTCTGAATGGTTTCATAAAAGAAGAAGTTTTTGTTGAGCAACCACCTGGTTTTGAAGATACTAAGTACCCAAATCATGTTTTTCGTCTAAAGAAAGCATTGTATAGTCTAAAACAAGCTCCAAGAGCTTGGTATGAAAGACTAAGTGCTTATCTTATATTACATGATTTTATAAGAGGTAAAGTAGATAACACCCTATTTATTAAGAAATTTCCAGAAGGAATCTTGATTGTACAAATAGATGTTGATGATATTATTTTCTGTTCTACAAATGAATCACTTTGCAAATTCTTTGAAAACCTTATGCAAAGTGAGTTTGAGATGAGCATGATGGGTGAACTTAATTATTTTCTTGGGTTGCAAATCAAGCAGACCAAGGAAGGTACTCACATTTGTCAAACCAAATACATTTCAGATTTACTTTCTAAATATGGTTTTGACAACTGTAAGCCCTTAAGAACACCCATGAGCTCAGAAATTAAGTTAGATAGTGATCTACTTGGCAAGAATGTAGATCAAAAGATCTATAGAGGTATGATTGGATCATTACTCTATCTTATTGGCAGTGGACTAGATATAATGTTCAATGTATGTTTGTATGCTAGATTTTAAGTTGATCCTAAATAATCTCATGTTAATGCTATTAAAAGAATTTTTAGATATCTTATAAACACTAGGTATCCCAGATGTTCTGAATTCAAATTGATTGGATAGAGTGATGCTGACTATGCTGGATGCAAAATAGATAGAAAAAGCACTAGTGGTACTTGTCAAATTCTTGCATGATGCTTAATTTCCTAGTCTTCTAGAAAACAGAATTCAGTAGCTTTGTCCACAATAGAAGCAGAATACAATGCAACTGGAAATTGCTGCACTCAACTGCTGTGGATCAAACATCAATTGGAAGATTATGGTCATACACTTCATGAAATTCCAATGCTGTGTGACAACACAAGCGCAATCAACTTGACCAAAAATCCAATCCAACATTCAACAACCAAGCATATTGAGGTCAGACATTATTTCATCAGGGACCATGTATGTAATGGAAATATTTTACTTGATTTTGTCTCTACAGATAATCAATTAGCTGATATATTCACTAAACCTCTTCCTAAAGATAGATTTACATCAATAAGAAGAGAAATAGGTATGTGCAACCCTGATTAAATTACTATAATGTATGTTCAATTCATTGTTAAATTTTTCTAAGTCCTAGAACTTCGATTGTTCGGAAGTCGGAGTTTAGGCTCTACGACTCTCACGAAGTCGGAGTCTACTACGACTCTTCTGAAGCTGGAGTTATGTACTGTGACTTTTGTAAAGTCAGAGCTTGTCCTTTGACTCTTCAGAAGTCAGAGTTTATGAAGTCTCTATGTTAATTTTTTTTTCAAAAAAAATCAATAATAAAAGGGGGTGTTTTAAATTTTCATTTAAAGAGGATTTTAATTATAACAGTTTACTCATTTAATCCCAGCCATTCATCTTCTCATCAATGGTCTGTTACATATTCTCCTTCTATATTAGGACCTTTCCTCCTTTTTTTTTCCTCAAATCACCAGTTTGAAGTCTCTCCGACTCCTCTGTCATCGTCTTCCTGGTTCCCGCACATGGTGTTCACCCTGATGGATTCGTCTTCAGAGCATCTACAGATTTTGTCCCTATTTCTAAAGAAAGGTAGGATCTTTGACCTCTGTGAAATTTTTCGACAACTCGTCTAGCATTCCTCTTAGTCTGGTCTTTCATTTTTATCTAGATGGCCTCATCTAGGGCTCCAGAAGGAACTTTGTTCACCCCAGAATAGTTCCAACGTTTATCCTCAGTGAAAGCCTCTATCTGCCCCAGGAAGGTTGTAGACTTCGGTCAGTTATATGGTAGGCTAGTTTGGGTAGAGGGAACCCTAGCAGTAATGGGGTGGTCGAACCTCTGTCAGATTTCTGAACCAACCTTCGGGGGTACTCTTAAGGCTTTGTATCTGGCCCTCCAAGTCACAGGCAAAGGTTCAGTTATAGGGTCAGTTAAGGGTACAACAATCACAGTTTCTGAAGAGTTATTAGTGGAAATTTTGGATTGCTCCAATTTCGGACACAGAATTAGCAAAGCAGTGTCCATGGAGAAGCAACATTTGGGAGTCAACGGAAGTTTGGGGTCTGTCTGCAAGAAAGGGCTCCTAGTTAATGAGCTATCAGTAGAGAAGAGAATACTCCACTCAATCATCACCAACATCATCACTCCCAGAGCAGATACTCACTCCTCCATCACTACTAGAGATAGTAGCTTACTCTTTTGGGCAATATAGAGGCACAGAGTCAACCTGCCCTCCATTATCTTGGACAGGATGGTAGGGTCTAGGAACTTGTAGGAGTCTCTCCCCTATGGACTCTTACTAACCCTCATTTTCAAGAGATTTTTAGTTGATTTATGTGGTGTAATTTCTGTGGCTGTGAAGGAGAAGATAGGTCTATCAACCTTGAGGAGAAGCCACTACAGTTTAGAGAGTAAGTCACAAAAGTTTTGGACCAAGGACTCTGTGCCAAAGTGCTCTCATGAAGTTTTTCCTGATGAGGCATAGAGCTCCTCATCCATTCCAGCAGTCCAACCTCCACTGATTGGCACTGAGGAAGTTAGAGTAGAAGTGCCTGTGGAAGAACAAGAACAAGTTTAGGCTCCTGTCCCATCCCTAGAGCAAGATGCACCAGAAGATACTATAAATCAAGTGCTAAAGGATTTGAGGGGCAAGAAGAGAACATCCCAAGCACCACTCCATTTGAGCCATCACTTGAAGAACATCATCATGTCTCTCCACCACCTGTTGAGACTCGGCCAAGGGCTCAGGGGGAGACCAGTAGAAATGTAGATGATGTGATGGATCTGATGTTGAAGCAGCAAGAAACCTTGACAGTTCTACAAATGCAATTCCAACAGGTTGATGTTAAGTTTGACTTTTTGTCTGAGGAGGTCTAGCAGATGAAGGACCTTTCATTACAGTTAGTGTGCCAACAGGGCATAAGTAAGTCTCATGCTTCCTCAACTACGCACAACAAAAGGAGCAACAACAAGAGGAGCAACAACCAGAGGAGGAACAACAACAATCTGAGGAAGTGTCTGCATAGTTAGATAAGCCTGTAGAACAGCCCAGTGTGCATTCTGCAGTTGAGCCAGAGCAGCAGTAGCAATAGCAGCCACCTCAGCGGAAGGAATTAGTGTCTGAGTAACCCCTGGAGTCTTAGGATATGGAGGTAGATGCCGACCCCAAGGTCAAAACTTTTAAGAGAAGGGTTAGAAGGAAACTCCATAAAGCTGGTCCACTAGTCTTCCCTTCTCAGCCCTTGACCATTTCCTTTCCTCCTACTAATCCAACTCCTCCTACTGCGACTGCTGATCCTACACCTTCCATTATTGATGAACAACCTCCACCTCCTGCTGGTGAACAACAACCTCCACCTCCTTCTGAACCTACTCCCTCTACTTCATCCAATCCTCCTCCATCTAGCTCTCAACCAGAAGAACAAACTCCTTCCAGAAGTACTTCATTTTCCATGTATCCTCTGAAGTACTCTTTCCAGCCTTCCAAGGCAAACATACCCACTCTTCATACTCTAGCTCCACATTTCTTTTCTTGTCTCCCTACTTCTTCTACTCCTTCTTCTGGCAGATCCACTCTTTCACTTGCTGAGATTGTACCTAGTGTGGTACTATCCTCAAGAGTTGGATGCCAATTGAAAGACAACCCTAGCACCCTTCTTCCTTCTTTCTGGTATGTCTTCATACATCATTCTGAACATCACATGAACCTTTTCAAGGAACTTTTGTCCATCAAAGTCTTTCTTGAAGTCCATGAGATGCCAGGATATACTTTTGAAGACTGTCTTCCTTCTTTAATCCAATCTTTTCAAGTACTGTTGGCTGATGTAAATCTTATCACCTAGAAAAGCCACAGTCTCTCTCCTTTTGATTTCTTAAAACTCTATCCTGATGAAGCCTCTAAGTTCCAAGCCACTCAGGCTAGAAATCAGTTTATGGATATTCCCCTTCACCTTAACCTTAGATTTTTTTATCTTTTTGGCACCCTCCTTAGAGAGCTCCAGACCAAGTACACCAGGATGAAGCAGTTCAATGAAGCTAGATTCCGGATGGGCTTGCCTGATGTGAATAAAGGTCAGTGGGAAATGATCATTAATGGACAAAGAGAGATCACTCCTTCGATGATGATTAGACTACCCTCTAGACAACATCCCAGTCTTATAGGAGCCATATCTTCTAGAAAATAGTTTGCCCAGGTTGTATTTAATAGACATATTAGAATAGCTGCACGATTTAGAATAAAGTACAACCTCAGTCTATCATTCCACAGATCTTCCCTCATGTATGCTCCAAAGAACTTTCAGCACATGATAGGCTTTCAGAATTGTTTTGCTTAGTCTGAGATATTTACAGAAGATCAGTGGGCAGCAGCATGCCCAGAAGATCATATAGACTGCCTGAAGCTCAAGCTCTCCATTCCTGAGTATCTCTGCAAAGGTTATGAGACTCTTTGGAAGTCTATTACACATAAATGGAAGCAGAGATATCTAGTATACTATCAAGCCAAGGAAGCATCATACTCTCAAGGCCTGCATTGAAACATAACTGTGCATCAGTTTCTCATCTAGCAGCTAGCAAGAAGTTTGTTCCCCTAAATGCTACTCTACGCCATGGTAACTACGATAGGAGAGTTAGTTGATTTCATCGTAGGCACCTTACGTCATATAGGAAAATCCCTTGTATAAGACCATCCTGTAACATAGATTTCTTTAAGTTTGGTAATTTCTTCCCTGGCAATGACAAGAAGCTTTGGGCACTTCTTCAGCCTTTCCTTTCCAAAATCCCTCCTTCATTGTATCTTCCTAACTCTTTGTCTACTTCATGATTGTATCTTACAGAAATTAATATAGATTTGTTCTCCATATCTGTGTACATCTCTTTGCCTTTTATCCTTTCTGTTAATGCCACAAAGGGGGAGAAAGAAAGTAAGAAACAAATATATAGGTCACAGTTTTGCAAAATCAAATTTGTTTTTTCACTGTATTTAAAAGTTTTTGTCATTAAAAAAAAGGGGGAGAATTGTTGAGCAACTATCATTTAGAAGAATTGTTGAACAACTATCTCTTTAAAATATTGTGTTTTTGCAATGACAAAACCTTTTTAAGACTATCTCTACAAACAAATTTATTGAAATATACCACTAGAAACATGACTTGTATAATACTGTATATCAACACTCACAAAAATTCTCTAAGCCCACAACATATACTATGTACCATACTAACTCCGACTATGGACTCCGACTCCAAAAAAGTTGAAGTGTTGAATCATCTGTAAACGGTACTCCGACTCCTCGAAAGTCGAAGTCTAGACTCTGACTCTCTTAAAATCAAAGTAAGATATCGATTGATGAACACTTTCACTTTGACTTCAGAAAAGTCAAAGTCCTCTTACTCCGACTCCTGAGAAGTCGAAGTCTCTGTATTAGTCTCCAACTCCTTGAAAGTCGAAGTCTATTATTGATTTGAATTCTGACTCCCTGAAAGTCGAAGTATGACTGATTGATGCTCTTATCACTCTGACTTTCCAAAAGTCGAAGTTTGTGATCAGTCTCATTGAGACTTTTGTAGAGTCGAAGTTCATCCTGTATCTCTTTGCTTTGACTCCGACTTCAATAAAGTCGAAGTATACAACAACTTCTATGTACTTGATAATAATCTCTGTATGAATTTATCATTTCATAAAATCCATGAAATCCTAATTTTATGTATTTCAATATGTTTGTTATCCCTATGGGATCTTTTACCGAATGTATAATACTTGCATATCCTACAGAATAATGCTTTCTCTCATCACCATCATTTAAATATTCTGTTAGGCAGGATAAATTATATTCAAAATGACCACATAAAATATCTCTGAAAAGATCTAAAATATTTATACAAATTGGTCTCTTGCTTTTTGTTAGAAGTTAAGTTCTTCTCCTTTTGATAGTTGCCATGCAGTAAATGGGATGGTAAGTATAAGCCGCATGGGGTATATGTCAGAGCTCACCTACCACTGTCAGAACCTCCCCTTACCTTTAGGATACAATTGTCTGTCTGCCTTTTATTGCACTGAACATCTGTCCGTCCGAGGTTCTTACAGTTTACATATATTTCCATCTCACCTACCTCCAAAAGTATGGAGATATCTTTTCTTTTGTCTTGTCCTTTCTTATAGAACATTTATGAAGCATTTCTTCAGCATGGAGTTTTACAGAACAATTAATGAAGACTGCCTATCTAGCCATGAAGCTACAAACATAGCCTGAAGACGTTGGAAATCCAAAAAGTTGAAGGACTGGTGAAAGTCTCAAAAGCATCTACATCCAAAGGATCAACGGCTACTCCTCAAATGGCTAGTTCTCTAACGGACATTTTCAAATGGAAACTTAAGGCTTCTGAAGCATATATAGAAGTAGGAGATTTTGAACAAGACAACCAACTATTGAAAAGAGAGACCAACCAGCAATACACACAACTCCCATCTGAATTTGCAAGCAAGAGTCTCCACAAAGCCTTCTACTGAATTGAAAGAAAGAGAGCTGCCTCCTCAGTCTGCAACTTCTAAGCTCTCAAGTTCTTAGAAGTCTTTCTCTGTAGGGTGGCATTTTGTAACTAGATCTTTTCTTCAGTCCACCTTGATTAGATTCAGAAAGAGTTTGTGTTGTAGTTCTTATTTGTACTCCTTTCTGAATTCTTTGTGTTTGCTCATCCTTCTGAGCAGACATACAAGTGTTTTCTCATTTCTATGTTAGATAACCCATAGGAGGTTTGTTTCCTACAGTGCCCCTCTTGTGAAGGGAAGACCTACTGTGTAGGTAGTCATTGTACCCCTTGGTTAAGGGAAGACTTGCTTGGGAGCCAGTGGGATTGTAATACCTCTTAGGTTGAGAGAAGGCCAAGCTTTCTTGGTAGTTAGTGAAATCCCAAGGGGTTGCTTGGAGACTAGACATAGGACTTCCTTGTGGGAAGGACCAAACCAGGATAAAATGTCTTGTGCATTTGTGTGATTGTTTCCACCAAACTTACACTTGTTTCACACACTACACTAAACGCTGACAACTTTACTTAGTGTTATCTACTTTTAGATAAAATTTATTAAAGCGCAAGAAGTCCTTTTCACCCCCCTCTAGGACATCAATAGTGCCATCTCGATCCAACACAAGGGTATAGTCCCCTTTAAGGACATAAAACACCTAACCCCTGTTGGTCTTCTTCTCTTTCTGGGCAAGAAGGTAGCCCACTATTTCACCTTAGCTTGGTGCTTCTTTTACGAGCTGAGAAGCAATTCATCACTAGTATAGACCTCTAGTTGGTCACATCACCAGACGCAAGCTGGTCTTCTTTTCAAGTCAAAGGGAACGCTTGCACCGAAGCCTTCTCTTCCAACAAAGAGGAACACTATGTACAATTCCATAGCCAGACACACCACCCAACACACTATTGGTCTTCTCTTCTCAAAAGAGGAGGAATACTTCTAAATAGAGGCTTGGAACCGAAGCCCTTAGATCAAGCTCAATATAAACAAGAAGATGCTTGATCTGAGACGATGCCTAAGGATAAAAGAGTATACAAGAAAGAACTCTTAGGCAGACCCACAAATCTCTCTCACAGATACACAATGACACATACAGAGAGAGAATGTGAGAGAGAGAGAGGCTTGAATGCTTCAGAAGATTTCTACTTGAGTGCTTCTTATTTATTGAATGGGCTTGAGCACTTTCTGTCCTTGATTTGAGTGTGTATCAAGTTCGATGCTCACTAGATGTACACTCCTTGAAAGATTTTCAAGTTTGCTCTTCTTGCAGTTTTTCTTCTGCTTTTACTTCATCCTTTTATGGAGCAGCTGAAGAGGACCGTTGACAGATGGCCATTGGAGTTTCTTGGATCTCTTCTTCTGCTCTCCTTCTTCTGAGTCTAATGGATATCTTCTTGTATCTATTGGCTCTTTGGAACATAAGATAATCTTCCAGCTGGTGCACACTTCCAAGGGTCCTAGTTGCAGATCCAAGATGTTGACTATAAGTAGAATAGACTTGCAGACATTTAATGTAAAGAGGATGTTAGACTCGAGAAATTTTGTGTTAGATGGCCGATACCTCTTTTGTCTTCTGTCAATATTTCTTGCTGATAGCTAGAAATAGTAGGTAGGTGCTTTTCTTTCTTTGTAGGAAGGAGGAATCCTATGAGACAGCCAAAAGGTAACTTCAGTCAGAGAAATAATAAGTTAAGAAAATGAAGTGCATTTGAAATTTCATTTGGTGCCAAGACATTTTGAAAGTCAATCGATATAAATCATAACAACAATCGATATGAAAAAGATAACTGACATGGAATTTAAAGATAATTGATATGAATAATAGCAATCGATATCTTATTGAACCTTCAATTCACAATCGATATGAACCATTGCTAATAACATCAATAGATGTGAGAAGTTAAAGACAATCAATATGTTAAAGGGAAATCGTTATGCTTAAGACAATTGATATTGCTCAAAGATAATTGATATTTCTCAAAGGAAATCGATATTGCACAAAGGCAATCGATGCGATAAAGGGCAATTTATGTGCTCAACAATCGATATTAAGAAAGGCAATCGATGTGATTCAAGACAATTGATGTAATAAAAGACAATCAATATGCTTCAAGAAAATCGATATGATAAAAGGCAATCGATTGTCTTCAAGACAACCGATACGGAACTTATATACCAATCAATATGGCACTTAGTTACCAATCGATAGATATTTCTTCTACAACTGATATGGCAGTTAATCACTAATCGATATTCATTGAACAACAATCGATTGAGCTATTCAGTGCAAATCTATAATGCAACAGTGCAAAAAAATTCTTAAAATATTATTAAATATATTTGAGATAAACATGAGTTTTTGTTATCACCAAAATAAAAGAATAAAATATAAAAGTGGTTTAATAATCTCCCTCTTTTTGGTGATGACAAAACTCATGTGATTTTTTTGAAATTGACATATTTAAAATATATATTAATCAAAAAATTTATAGATAAAATATTTTCCCCATTTTTGTCAATAACAAAAAAGAAAGGCATTTGCATTTTTCCCCTTTAGTTGTAGAAACTTCTTACCATTCCAAGATGTAAGTTTGAAGGAGAGGGGTTCAACAATACTTGTCATGAATTTGTAACTCCCCCTTGATGTGAGGCTCCCCTTTGATGTGAGGCTCCCCCTTAGTTGATGCTCCTCTTGTTGGGTTTGATCTTGTGATTTAGTTGACACATTCATTTGTTGTTTGTCAAGTCTTCAAGGGTTTCCTGTGTTGGTCTAAACAAAATAAGTGTAACGCCCCGAAAATTAAAAGTGTTAGGAAAATATGAATAATGTGATTATTATACATTACTATTATCATTAAATTGAAATAATTAGAATTTGAGTTTAATTAGTGGTAACATACATTACCCCAGTGTCGTACACCGAGGTGAGCGCTCCCACAGGGTGACACTGAAAAACTATAACGAAATAAAAATCTGAGAACACCATAATTTCCAGAAAAATGTGAAGATCTCAGAAATATAACTATCCAAATTTTTCGACGCACGGATTTTTAGAATAACTCGATGCAACTATTTTTCGGGTGATTTTTCACCTAGTGTAAAATAAAATCTAAAAATTAAATTAAAATCACAATAATTTGCAAAACCATCATATTAGACTATGGTTAAAGTTTTAAGACAAATGGATACCGTTTGGACATGTTTACATGGTGTTTATCTAGTAAGCTGAATTTAGGACTATTTACGGTGGCCATTTTTCTGGGTTTTACATGAAGCTTACGTGTAAGGCTTTGGGGAGGCCACTATACTTGGGGGTTAAGTTAGTACACCTATAGGAGAGGGTAACACGTTAGTTACCAATGTGTAACCAAGAGGGAGTTTGCATGGGCGACGTGTTGAGGTAAAAATCAAAAGATTTTTACCATGACACCTCATGACCGACGTGTCGGTTGCATGGGAGGGTTGTGAGGTCTATAAAAACCACTTCCCCTTCCCTCTTACGAACCTTTCTACAACCTTTGCTCCTGTTTCTATCTTTCCCTACTCCTTGCTGCTAGACTGCTACTAGAGTAGTTGTTAGATTTGCTTGAGCTTCACAACTATTGCAACTACGTGAGCTCTAGATGCTACGGTAGCTGCTTCTACCTGTCAAATTGTTGTTGAAGCACTGTCGTGGCTAACGAGTCACCCACTTAGGAGGAAGATCTTCTTTTGCTGGGATAAATTCTTTCGTCAGGATCACATGAAAGCTCACTTGCTCAGTAAGGTAGGATTCTCTTCCTATCTCTTCTCTTTTCTAAATCCTTGACCCCCACCTTTGTTAAAGAGGTCATGATCACCTGCTTACTTGCTATAGACGTGTGAATTCTCTTTTGAAAACCATGAACCCATCCCTTATTGTTTTAGTTGTGTGGTTGTAGGATTTTCTTTCTACTCTTGTTCTCTTCTTCCTACATTTCAATGTAGTTCAAGTAGTATGAAGGGATCCTTTACCAAGAATTTGTTGATTTCCAGTTTTGGAAATTAGTCCCATGGTAAGAATTAAGCTTTTCATCATTTATGATTTAATGTTTGGCCATGGGAGAAAATACAATTCTTTCTTCCATCATAATTTGTGTAACTCCGAAAACCATGTTGACCATTTATGTGAACTATATCCCGTGTCTTTTCTTTCACTTTCTTGGCATGTTAGCTTCATGTTTGAGGCTAAGATCATACTTGGATAAAGTCTTAATCATGTTAGGAATGATAGAAAAGCTTGGTAGCACAATTTCTAGTTGGATTTAATCAATTTTTGAAAGTCTACCAAGCACCTGTCAACAGCCCTGCTTATAGCTGTCGACAGGGCCCTCTTACCTGAACCCAGAAAATGAAAACCTGTTTAATAGCTATCGACAGATGCTCCTTGGCTGTCGACAACCACTAATAGGCTAAGAACTCAGCTTATAGGAATGCCTTACCTGTCGACAGCAACATTTTGGCTGTTGACAGGCACAGTCAGTCCAGAAATTTCTGCACCTACCGTGACTTATTTCTTGATCGGAACTACACCCAATTGTTCTAACAAAATCCTTATTCACTCTTAGATGTTTTTTTATCACTTAAACACCTACTAAACCAGTCATGTTTCCTTTATTTTTACCATGAGTTATCTCTTCAAAGTTCTGAACATAATTGACCTCGTAAGATCATCAATTTCTGAAATCAATGAAGGGACAAAGTTCTCAAAGTTCTTGTGTGTAATCTATGAGTGAAATCTTGTGTATCCTTGATCTATTGCAAGACTGTATGTGTTATGATGACAAGTTGTGAGTCTTTGGACTCGTTTGAGAAATATGCCTGGCAAATAAAGGGCTGGTTCAGTCCTGGGGGGAGCGCCCGAATTCATCAGTGGCCACGCGGGGGTGATGAGAATTTGTGGATGTTGGCATACATCAATTTGTGTTTGATTAGTCATCACATCATGCTTGTGTGTGTGAAAATGTGTTTTAATCAAAATTCATGTATCATCCTGAGTTATTAAATCTTACTTCTAAATTACTCTAGTTCAATACGTTTTTCGAATTGACTCACTGTTCATCATCTTGAACACTCAGTGCTAACTATACACATGATAATATCTTGAGATTATAGGTTGAATCCTTTTCATTTAAAGGAATTGAGTTCTACTGGGCTAGTTAGCTCATTCAATTTACCATTTTCAGGTGAACAGAATGGAGATGAAGCTTAAGGGGATTTTGTTTGCTGAGTGGACCACACCATGACAAGCATTGCTGTCATCTTTTGTTTTCTTTGTAGATAAGTGGAAATATTATAAGGCTATAGTTTACTTTTGCTTGTTCTTCATTTAGACTTCAATGAGGGATGTCATGTAATAAGCTTCCGCTAAACTAGTTGCTTATGTATAAACATTTATGTTAGTTCTTGTAATTAATATCTATCATATTCAGTAAATGTAATTTTGCTAGAACGTGAAAGATAAATTGGTATCAGAGCATTAGTTTGATAAATCTAGGGATAACTAGTGAGTTGGGGTAGAAACATGGGATTAGTTCGCATGATATTTGTAACAATGTAAATGCTTAACTTGATATTTGTTTCATTATGGACATGAATGCCCAAGAAAGGATGGTAGTAGCATTAGAAATGCTACGTCAAGACATTGAGCTGTATGCCCAAGCCCAGCAGGAAGCTCATATGCAAATTAAGGAAGAAGTGCTTAATTTGACTGCGGGTGCTTTCTTTGCCGGCAATCATGGTGCTTCACTGGATGTCATGACTCAAGTTATGTGTAGGTTGGACAATCTATGGTTGGGGCAAGACATGTTGCTCCATCAGTTTGAGGGCTATTGGGAAGCATTGACGGATGCGGCAAGGGAACTATATCACGAAGTTGGAGGAGAAGAAGAACAACCATCGGTGGAATTTGTTATAGACCTGACCCAGAACTAGAAAGGACTTAGGCAACTTGTCCTTCTTTTTGTAAACCTCTCCTTTTGTGTAAATGCTGCATGTATATATAACTCCCATGTGAAGGGGAAGTGAGAGGTTAGTGAAGGTATGTTTTGTAATATGGAAAAGTTGGAAGGAGGAGATGGCAAGGACTTAGATGATTGGTTTATGATAGTATGTTTGATGTAAATATTTGACTAATGAATAGAAATGGTGTGTTATATGGATTTGAAATGTGTATGTGATGAATGCAAGTTTAGGTAGATTGTGGAATTAATGTATGTCCTATTGAATGTTTTAGATATATTCCCAATTTAATTATGGAAGGAAGTGACGCCAATTGGAGGAAAATGGAAAGTTCGATGCATGACTTGACCCGAGTGATGAGGACTGTAGCTAAGAATAACAACCATAATGGGACAAGTCTATTCAGGGATTTCCGAAGTTTAGATCCTCCAAGATTTGCAGGAAGTACAGACCCGGACGAGGCTGAAAATTGGCTAAAAGATATTGAAAGGATATTCGGAGTGATTAAATGCACCGAGGAAGAGAAGATCCGGTTGGTGACTTTTCAGTTGGAACGAGACGCAAGAGCTTGGTGGGAAACATTTATATCCACTTTGGAGGATCCGACCCAAATTAGTTGGGATGAATTTGTGGAGTTGTTTAATGACCAGTACTTTTTCCAGGTTGTCCAGGAAAAGAAGGAAAATGAATTTGCTAATCTAAAACAACTAAGGATGTCAGTATCTGAATATGAGGCCCAGTTCACTCGATTGTCTAAGTATGCTCCACATCTCATAGCCACGGATAAGTTAAAAGCCAAGAGGTTCATGAATGGACTACGTCCTATCTATATTATGCAATTAACTTCACATCTGATCACTACGTATTCGGATATGGTCAAAAGAGCTTTGGCTTTGGATGTTGCAAATGATATGGTGGATAAAATTAAAGGAAGTCCGGGAGAAGGATCTTCAGATCGAAAGAGAAAGTTTGAGTCGGGAAATACCCCGAAAGTTCAGCAATCTAGAAAGAAGACAGAGAAGGCTCCAAGTGGAAGCAAGGATGTGTGCAAGCATTGTCACGTTAGTGGACACAAGGCAGAAAATTGTTGGCATAGATTGGGAGCATGTCTCAAGTGTGGAAGTACTCAGCATCGAATTTTAGATTCTTCGATGATCAAGAATACGCCAGCCAAACCAAATCCCCAAGCAAGGCAACTAAAGCAAGGGAGAATACAAGCTATTCAGGAGGTAGATCCTGAATCCCCGCAAGAAGGCGGACTGATTGAAGGTACACTGAAAATAAACTCAAAACCTGCACATGTATTGTTTGATTCAGGAGCTACGCACTCCTTTATTAGTTATGATTTTGCTAAATCTTTGAAAATACAATCAGTCCCATTGTCTACACAACTAGAAGTGGCAACTCCTTTGAGTGAGGGTAAAAAGCTTAAGGAGTATTACCCTGTTAGTCAAATCCCAATTAATGGACATAACTTATCTGGTGATTTGATATGTTTGGAAATGAGGGATTATGATGTGATCCTTGGGATGGATTGGTTATCTAAGTATCATGCCAATTTAGATTGCCAACTAAGGCAGATCACTTTTCCAGGAAAGGAAATTTGTTATATAACTTTTGATAAACCCCACACCAAGAGAATACCAATAATTTCAGCAGTTAAGGCTTGTAAGCTAGTACGGAAAGGTTGTCAAGGGTACTTAGCTTCTATAACGATATTAAATCAAGATATCACGGGATTGGGAGATATTCTAGTGGTAAGGGAATTTCTTGATGTTTTCCCTGAAGAGTTACCTAGCATACCACCTAATAGAGAGGTGAATTTCTCGATTGAATGGGTACTAGGAGCTACACCAATCTCAAGAACACCAAACATGATGTCAATAGAAGAGTTGAAAGAACTGAAAAGGCAGTTGTTGGAATTGATAGAAAAAGGATTTATTAGACCTAGTACCTTACCTTGGGGTGCTCCAGTGTTATTCATGAAGAAAAAAGATGGGCCTATGCGATTATGTATAGATTACCGACAGTTAAACCATTTGACTATAAAGAACAAATATCCACTTCCAAGAATTGACGATCTATTTGATCAATTGTCTGGAGCTCAGTGTTTCTCCAAAATTGATTTAAGGTCTGGTTATCACCAACTCAAAATTCAAGAGCAGGACATTCATAAAACAGCTTTCCGAACAAGATATGGACACTACGAATTTGTAGTGATGCCCTTTGGATTAACTAATGCACCTACTGCATTTATGCATCTAATGAATGATGTATTCAGACCTTATTTAGATCAATTTATGGTTGTGTTTATTGATGATATATTAATTTATTCTATGAGTATAGAAGAACACAAGACACATTTATGAATTACCTTGAAACTATTACGAGATCACAAACTATATGCAAAGTTTAGTAAATGTGAATTTTGGATGAAGCAAGTGATGTTTTTGGGACACATTATTTCAAAAGAAGGATTATCTGTGGACTCTTTGAAAATTGAGACCATACAAAAATGGGAGCAACCAAAGAACCTCACTGAGGTTAGAAGTTTTCTAGGTATGGCTAGTTTTTATCGGTGATTTGTCCAAAATTGCCTTGCCTCTCACACAATTGACCAGAAAAGGAACTGCATTTGTATGAAGTGAGAGTTGCAAGCAAGCATTTCAATTATTAAAGGAATGTCTATCATCGGCACCAATTCTAGCATTGCCAGTAGAGAGTAAATTATTTGAGGTTTATACGGACGCTTCAAGTATTGGACTAGGATGTGTATTGATGTAAGATAGAAGAGTCATTGCTTATGCTTCAAGACAATTGAAGACCCATGAGAAACATTACCCAGTACATGATTTGGAATTAGCCGCAGTAGTTTTTGCACTCAAGCTATGGAGGCACTATCTATATGACAATCAATTTATAGTGTACTCTAATCATAAGAGTCTTAAGTATTTATTTTCACAGAAAGAATTGAATATGAGACAAAGAAGGTGGATGGAGTATATTAAAGACTATGATTTCAAGATTGAATACCATCCAGGAAAAGGAAATACTATGGCAGATGCACTTAGCAGATAGCAAAAGTGTTTCAATTACAAGTAAAGGAATGGAAATTGCTAGAGGAATTTTCCACATTAAGCTTGAAGGTTGAGTCACAAGAAGGAAAAGTTGTAATTGATAACTTGATAGTTTAATCAAATTTGATAAAACAAATTGGAGAACAATAGGATACTGATCTTATATTGGCAGAGATCCGAGAAAAGTTAACTTCTAAACCTGATTTTAATGAGGATATTCATGGGAATCTTCGATTCCGAGACAGGTTGTGCATGCCGGATAATCCTGAGTGTTGGGTTGAGTGTAATTTCATATCATTTCCCCTCTTATTTTGATGATGACAAATGTGATTTGAATGCAAATTAATTGAAACATGATAAACACATTTCACCTGAAATACATATTCAAAAAGCATGCTTCAAAGCACACTTATCATTTGTACTCATAATAAAAATTTTTACTAATGATATAAGTGTTTAATTTTCAGGTACAAAGACTTTTTGCAAAGATGGTGTCGACACACCCCACAATGGTGTCGACACAACACCTCAGACTCAAAGGCAAAAAGATGAAGAAATGCTAAGACTGTGTCGACACGAGTCAAAGAGTAGGTCGACACGAGTTGCAGATTCCAGGAATTAGTCTACCCAGGTCGACACAGGATGAGGGCAGGTCGACACTGGACCTCGCTCCCAGAACAGCCTATTTTCAGAATTGGGACAGCAGGTCGACACCACTACCAGGGCAGGTCGACACTGGATCAATTCCCAGAACAGCCTGTTTGTAGAATGGGACAGTAGGTCGACGCAATATGAGAGCAGGTCGACACTAGACCTCGTTCCCAGAACAGCCTGTTGTCAAATTTGGGACAGTGTGTCGACACCACCACCAGGGCAGGTCGACACACTACGGAAATATTCCAACTTAAGATGGATGATTGCCACGTGTCAGCCTAGGGCGATGGTGTATGAACCTAGGATCGTGTGCCCTTGTACCTAAAGGGTATCTTTGGAATCTTTTGGGTATAAAAGGCCCCCAATTGGCTATCCATCACATCAAGAGACCCAACGAACTCTTGGAGCCCCCAAAAAGTTCCCTTTGGCGGCGAGAAGAGTTCATCTCCCTCCTTTGCTCTCCTGGTGTCTTCTGAAAACCAATTCTCATCAATTCGATTGTGAGAATTGGGGTGTGATCGTTGAAGAAGCATTTGAAGCGCCTCAAGGAAGCAGATCAAGTAGAAGCATCCGTTGGAGAAGATTTCAAGGAAGATCCCCAAGTTCAAAAGTGCAGAGCATCGTTTGGGACTTCAAGAATCCAAGCCTCATCCCAATCTGAGCTTCTACAAGGGAGTACACTGAAGAACAAAGTCTTTTCATACAATCCTCATTGTACTTCTGTTCTTCTGAGACATTTTGAGATTGTGCGAGTGCTTCTGCATAATTCTCATGAATGTTCTCATGTTCGACATGATCTGCTGCTAGAAGATCTATGTCTTGTGTTGGTGTCTAGCAAAGTTGTTTGTGAGCCACTGTGCTCAGTTTGAGTCGTCGAACTCAAGTGTTTGTTGAGCAGTCTTGCTCAGGGATCTAGAGTAGTCTTACTCTAGAGTTGTGTGAGTTGTAAGCTCAGGTGTTGGAGTTGTCTAGCTCCAGTGGGTGTGTTACCCAAGTTGTTTAGTGAATCCTCACTGGGTGTGAGGGGTGGATGTAGGAATCACATGGGTGATTTCCGAACCACCTAAAAAATCTCTGTGCACTTGTCTATTTGTGGTTTGATTCTATTATCTGTTAGATGCTTGCATAGGATCGTTTAAGATTCACTTAATCAACTGGTTCTCATCTATTTTATCAACTCACTTAACATCTCATCAGATCTGTGTTTTTCACTGTTAAAATTGCCTCTAATTCTCAAAGTATTTTTAAATTGCTTAAGCTTCCGCATAGAGTGGCATAGATCTATTCATCCCCCCCTTCTAGATCTTATCCATCCTTTTCCTCGATCCTTCAATTGGTATCAGAGCAGGTTTATACTTGATCTGATTTGATTTGAGCAATTTTTGAGTATTGTGTGTCTGATTGCTTGATTGTTTGCTTGCTTGCTGAGTATTTTTTTTTAAACCAAAAGTGTGAAGATATGATATTGTAAATCCATGTTGTGACAAATCTGAAACCATGCTAAATCAGTTTTTTTTTCCATAAGCAGGGCAACAGGGTCAGCGACCGGTCAGGTGCATTTTCCTCCAGAGGAGGAGAATGTGCTCACCCCCCCAAGCGATCAACCCATTGCCAAAATTTTATAGATATGATCAAAATGAACAAAGTACATGATACACCCGACACCTTCTGAAACTTCAACCTACTAGAATTAGTAAAAACCAAAGTAGGAAAACCACAATGACTAGAAAGTAGAAAAACAGGGCTCTTTAAGGAATCCGAAAGCTTGGCAGGCCAGCTTTATCCACAAGAAGCGCACCCCTAGAAGAGGAAGGTAGCAATCTGAAGTCAGAGTAAACCATGTTGTCCGCCTGAGCACATGCATGCTTGCTTGCTGAGTATTCTTTCTGTGCTTTCTTCTTAAGTCAATGGATTCTGAAGGTTTCATAGCTGAGGGGCATTCCATAAATAGGCCATCATTCTTTAATGGAACGGACTATTCATACTGGAAAAATAGAATGCAAGTCTTTCTAAGAGCCCAGAACTATGAAATTGGAAAGTGGTTGAGGTTGGTCCCTAAGAAAACCAGGGAGAGGAAGAAACCTGGACTAGGGAACAAATAAGAAAAGCCACATTGAATTATAGTGCCATGAACATGATTCAATGTGCTATTCATCCCAAAGAGTATTCGAGAATCTCAATGTGCAAATCTGCCAAAGAGATGTGGGATAAGCTCGAATTACTTTATGAGGGAACATCACAAGTGAAGGAAACTAAGGCAAATATTCTTGTTTCGGAATATGAATTGTTTATGATGAAGTCTAATGAAACAATTTTTGAAATGTTTGTCAGGTTCATGGTTATTGTCAATGGACTCAAGGCCTTAGGTAAGGACTACACAGATGCAGACTTGGTAAGGAAAATCTTACGTTCACTCTCTTCTATTTGGCACACAAAGGCCACTGTCATTGAAGATTCTAAAGATTTGTCCAAAATTTCTTTGGATGAATTGATAGGATCCTTAATGACATATGAAATCAATTTGAAAAGAAATGAAGAACACATAATTAAGACCAAGCCAATGGCACTTAAGGCCTCTTCAAGTAACAAAGACAAAAGTCAGGAAAAGACAAGTTCTGAGGAGTCTGAGTCAAATGAGGATGAAATTGCCCTCATGACCAGGCAATTCAGAAAATTCTTGAAATATAGAAAATGAAAAATGTCTGGGAAAAAGAAGTTTTGCTCAGGTAAAAGAAACACTTCCTCTTCTAATTTCAACAAGAATAAAAAATCTGAAGAAACTGTCATTTGTTACAGGTGTAATAAGCCAGGACACATGAAGGGAGAGTGTCTTGAGAACAAGAAAGAAAAGTACAAGAAGTTCCAGAAGTTCAAGAAGCCAAAGGCCATGGTAGCCACTTGGTCTGATGAAGATTCAAGTAAAGAAGAAGAAGACAAAAAATCCTCAAGCTCTGAGAGTGAGGAAATCTGCTTCATGGCCAACAATTCTGAAGAAAAGGTAAACACCTCTTTTGAAGATTTCACTGTTGAAGATTGGCAGGATGTTTATTCTGAATTAGTTGAAAAATATTCTGAAATGAGAAAAGAAAATAAATATCTCTAAAAGAAAATTGAAAACCTTTATCATAACCAATCTTCAAACAACAGAATTTGTTAGCTAGAAAATGAGATAACAGAATTAAATAAATAAAAAGAAAATTTCATGAACCTAATTGATGATCTAAAGCTTGCCTCTCAAAAGGCCACCCAAGAATACAAAGACTTATCTGAAAAGCTGGAAATGGAAAAACAAGAAAAACAACAAAAGATTGAAGAAATTAAAACTCTTCAAAACCAGCTAAAAGAAAGGGATGAAGTTATTCAAACCTTCACAAAAGGTAAAGATAACTTGGAGGCACTGCTTGGAACAAACATGACAACAACCTCTCATGGATTAGGATTCAACAAACAGAAACCAAAGAAAGACAAATCTGGTGAGAAAAAGGGCAAAGCACCATTAATTAAATTTGTCAAATGTCCTAATCTTGAGAACACATAAATCAAGCAAACATCAGACAAAACATCAAACAAATCACAAAACAAATCAAAAACTCAAAAACAAAAGAAGACAACCAGGTCGACACCAGTCATGGAGAGGCCGACCTGCTCAACATCAAAAGCTATAAAAAACTCAAACAAAAAATCAAATAAAAATTTGAAAAACAAGAAAAAGTCAAAGGAAATCATTTATAAAAAACCTTGGACCTCCAAGACAACATATCAAGATGAATGGACCAATCCTTGGAGCCAATGGTATGACAACCCTTGTTGGTATCATCCACAATTTTTTCATCCAAACTTTTTGATGTACCAAAAAAATTCATGGATTCCACCTCCTCATCTGAATTCCTATGCTCAAATGAAAAACTCTCCTCCCACTAAAAACAAAAATATTGGTTCTTTCATTCCTAAGGAAAAGAACAAACAGAAAATGGGTGAGAAAAGATTTACTAACAATGTTCAAACATTCTGATGGTCCCAACTCTGTTTGGGTACCAAAATCTTCTCTCCACTGATCTATTGTGCAGGAAGGTCGTGCACCCAACACCAATGTGTGGTTTCTTGACAGTGGGTGTTCACGACACATGACGGGAGACAGAGCCAAATTCTCATTTCTGATTGAAAAGGAGGGAGGGTCAGTGACTTTTGGAGGTAAAAATAAAGGAAAGATCATAGGATCTGGTAAGGTTGGTCAAACTTCCTCAAACTCTGTAGATAATGTTTTACTAGTTGATGGTCTTGATTATAATTTGCTCAGTATCAACCAACAATGTGACAAAGGTCACAAAGTTGTGTTTGAATCTGATTTCTGTAAGATAATTGACTCATCAACTGATAAAATCAAATATTTTGGAAAAAGGGAAAACAATGTCTACATGATCAACCTAAATAAAAACTTTTCTGAAAATCTTCGCTTTGTTGCAAATAAAGATGAAATTGCATGGACTTTGCACAAAAGACTTGGCCATGCAAGTTTCAGAACAATGAATAAGTTGTTAAGATTGAATTTGGTTAAGGGTCTTCCTGAATCTTTTTCTAATGTTGAAAATCAAGTTTGTGGGATCTGTGCTAAAGGAAAACAAACAAGAAAATCCTTTAAAAACTTCAATGAGGTACTCACATCTAGGCCACTAGAATTACTTCACATGGACCTTTTTGGCCCTACAAGAATTCTAAGTCTAAGTGGCAAAAGATATGGGTTTGTAATCATTGATGATTTTACTAGATTTACTTGGGTTATTTTTCTGTCCCACAAAAGTGATACTTGTCTTGAATTCAGGAACTTCTGTACCACTGTCTTAACAACTTATCCATATAAAATCAAAAATATTTTAACTGATCATGGGGGTGAATTTGAGAACACATCCTTTTCTGATTTATGTGCTGAATTTCAAATATTCCACAAGTTTTCTTCACCAAGAACTCCAGAACAAAATGGAGTTGTGGAAAGAAAGAATAGAACTCTTGTGGAAATGGCTAGATCCATGCTCTTAGGAAGTAATCTGCCCAAATCCTTTTGGGCTGAAGCTGTAAACACAGCTAATCACATTCTAAATAGAGCATTGATCAGACCAAAAATCAGCAAAAACCCCTATGAATTATTGAAAAACAAAAAGCCAACTGTATCTATTTTAAAACCTTTGGGTGCAAATGCTTTGTACACAATAATAATAAAGAAAACCTTGACAAATTGATGCTAAAAACCAGGAAGCTATCTTCCTTGGCTATTCTGAGGTGTCAAGGGCTTTCAAAGTGTACATTCTTAAATCTAAAACTGTTGAAGAATCTCCACATGTTATCTTTGATGAAAATTCCTTTTCAACTGATAATTCTAAATCTTGCAGGGAAAGACAAGACACTGAAGAGGATGAATTTGTTGTGGACTCTTCACCAACGTTGAGGAGTTTGAAAACATTGAAGAGAACCTGAACACCCTATCTTCAAGTGGTTCAGGTAATATTGTCCCAGAAGTGGGTACTTCTCAACAGGTAATTTCTGAACATAGATTTCTAAAAGATCACCCATTAGACAATGTGGTTGGCAATGTAAATGATAGAGTTAGGACTAGATCTCATTCCTGCATGATATTGAAGAAGACCCACTAGCTCTAATTTCCCAAATTGAACCAAAGTCAATTGATGAAGCCTTGTCAAGTTCAGATTGGATTAATGCCATGCATGATGAACTTCATCAATTTGAAAGAAATCAAGTATGGGAATTAGTACCTAGACCTAGTGACCAAACAGTCATTGGCACTAGATGGGTTTTCAGAAATAAGTTGAATGAAAATGGTCAAGTCATTAGAAATAAAGCTAGGCTAGTTGCAAAGGGGTACAATCAAGAATTTAGAATTGATTTGAAGAATCATATGCCCCTGTAGCTAGACTAGAAGCAGTTAGAATTTTTCCTTGCTTTTGCATCCTCCATGAATTTCAAAGTTTATCAAATGGATGTCAAAAGTGCATTTTTAAATGGATATATTAAGGAAAATGTTTTTTTGAACAACCTCCTGGATTTGAAAATGAAAAACATCCTAACTATGTTTTCAAGCTTAATAAGGCTCTCTATGGTCTTAAGCAAGCTCCAAGAGCTTGGTATGACCGCTTGAGTACCTTTTACTTGAAAAAGGATATTCTAGAGGAAATGTTGATCAGACCTTGTTCACAAAAACAATCAAAAATCAAATAATTGTGGTCCAAATTATGTTGATGACATAATATTTGGCTCCACCAATAAAGGCCTATGCACTGAATTTTCAAATCAAATGAAGAATGAATTTGAAATGAGTTTAATGGGAGATTTAACATTTTTTTTGGGATTGCATGTTAACCAAACATCTGAAGGGATCTTCATCAGTCAAGCCAAGTATGTCAAGGAACTACTCAAAAGGTTTGACTTTCAGAACCTCAAGCATTCAAGCACACCTATTGCTATAAATGCTAAGCTAGAAGAAGACTCAAATGGTAAGTCAGTAGACCAAAGACCTACAGAGGTATGATTGGCTCTCTACTCTATCTTACAACTTCTAGACCAGATATTCAGTTTAGTGTGTGTTTATGTGCTAGATTTCAGTCTAATCCTAAGGAAAGTCACATGTTAGCTGTTAAGAGATTTTCAAATATGTTGTTGGAACATGTGATTTAGGAATTTGGTATCCTCTAATTGCAAGCTAGATTTGATTGCCTATTGTGATGCTGACTATGCTGGGTGTAAATTAGATAGAAAAAGCACAAGTGACTTGTGTTTATTTCTAGGTGGTGCCTTATTTCTTGGGCTTCCAAGAAGCAACATTCAGTTGCACTGTCAACTGCAGAGGCTGAATATGTTGCAGCAGGTAGATGTGGAACTCAGATTCTCTGGGTGAAACATCAACTTCTCGATTACAACCAAGATTTAGGTTGTGTACCCATCCTATGTGATAATACAAGTGCAATAAATCTGTCTAAGAACCCCATTCAGCATTCTAGAACCAAGCATATTGAGATTAGGCATCATTTCTTGAGAGATGAGGTTGCAAAGAAGTTCTTTGAACTCCATTTCATTGAAACTGAAAAACAAGTTGCAGACATTTTCACCAAACCCCTTCCTGAAAACAGATTTTCATCCTTGAGGAGAGAACTTGGTCTTTGTAAATGTCCACATTCTTGATCTCTTTTAAGTTTGGTTGAGTGTTATGCATTGTTTAAGGGGGAGTTCTTTTCATATCATAACCCTTTGCTTCCTTCAGTCACATTGTCCATATCTCTCTCAATTCCACTTCCATTTCCTTTGGACAATAAATTCTTCAACTCTTATTGTGTTGAAATTTCTTGGTATATCAAATGGTGACTTGGAGAAGGACAGGTTATGCTAGTCTGGACACTTTCACTATGCGAGAGTATATGTCTCCGCCAAGTACTAAGAAATGAATATGCAATTGCTGAGGGGGAGCTTTTATTGTTAAAATAAAATTATCTTTCTTGATTTCAACAAACTTGCATCTCTTTATTTTGATAGGAAATGATTGAAATCATCATCTCAGGGGGAGCTAGAAAATTCAAGTCATGACTTTTGCAAAATTCATAACTTTTCTTGCATTTCATCAATTTCCTGCATGATGTCATCATTCAGATATCAACAGTCTCCAAATGATCCTTTGAGTGATCTATCATATTTTTTACTAATCAACTGTCAACTATATTTTTCAACCCACAGAAATTCAGAACTCTTCCAAGATTGAAAACAACTTGTGTCTTGAAATTAAAACAACTCTTTGTTTGCAACTGATGTGGATAAAATTGATTTCTATCTTACAAAACTCTCAAAAATTTGAAAATTCAGCAGAGCAATGACATTTGTGCTGAGAAACTGCACACCTTCACAATGAATGAAGTGCCATGCATGTCATGAGGCACTAATGTTATCTCTGTTCAAAGGGGATAAAAAATTCAAAAATAAATTCAAAATACAGCAAAAATGCTATACTTTTTGATAATGACTGAGTAACTGGAAATATTCGCGTCTACAAAACGTATATTTTCATGTCAAAAGGTCATTATTTACCTCTGAGACTTGACAATGCATAAATCCTAAGTATCCAGGGACTATGGTGTGTAAAAAGCACTAGTACTTGAGTGAAAAAGATTTATATCATTTGATAGTCTATTACAAAAACAAAATATGTGTGTTAATAGTTTTGTTTAGAAAGAATCATTTTCATTTATCATCAAGTTGTTCCTAAGATTGTGTTTTATTTTCAAAACAAGTGCATTCAGTCTAGAGGATATCTTTATTTCTTTAACATTGAGAAATATGGTAGCTTATAGTTGATTGTTAGATATTTTATATCCCTCAAATCATCATTTCAGTGACTCAAATCTTTGAATGCTCATATCCTATTGGAAATTGTTTAAAACTTGAATTGTGATGAATTTCTTGCAAAAGATAGCAAATGAATTTTTAAGTCTCTTAAAAATCCTTGAAATGACTATTTCTCTCATTAATTATGTTTTTAAAGAAGTCCCAAAATTTCTCAAAAAATCTTACAAAAAAATTCAATTTTTTCTTCAAGGCTAGGTCGACACCATCCTATCCCGTGTCGACACACACCCTAGGTCAGGTCGACACTACAGTCTTTCAGTGTCGACACTGCCCCCTTTCCAGACCTTTTTAAATCATGGGTTCCGGATAAGCCCTTGTTGTTCCTGCGGGGTATTGCACCACTGCAAACCCTTTTTTAGGCATCAGGTCGACCCGACGGTCTTCTTCTCTCATTTCCGGCAAGAAATTCCACATCTTCTCTGTCAATCACATACCTTTCTCAATCGTCTCTCTTCTCCTTCATCAACTCCCGATTCCACTCCTTTCTTGCAACCATGGTGAGAAAAATGGGTCCTCGCCGTGGAGCAAGATCTCAGGCCTCATCTAGGCCAGTTCCGACAGAGGATGATGTTCCTCAATTCGAAAGAAGAACCAAAAGGCGCAATGACCCTGCAGAGCAACCAGGGTCCTCCTCTGCACCTCAGCCAGCAGCCAAGAGAGGTAGACCCTCTTCTTCAGGCAGAGGTAGGGTTTCTAGACCTGAGAATCCGGGCTCCTCTTCTGGAGATTCCACAGAGTCATCTTCATCATCTTCATCTGAGTCTTCCAAGTCTCAAGACACCATTAGTGAAGCCAAGCTAATTCTGAAGCCCAGAAAAGTGGATTTGACAGATATTCAGCTAGCAAATACCTTTCCAGAAATTCAGACCTACTTCTCTTTTCATTCTTGGTTACTCTTTATTTCTAATTTCAAATTATCTCCCAAGACTTGTTAGGGAATTCTACAAGAACTTGAAATGCACAGATGAAGGGTTTCAGTCAAAGGTTAAGGGGATTGCTATTGACTTGCCCACAGACATAGCTGCCTCAATTTTCAAAGCACCAGATGAAGGGGCAGATTATCACAATTTCGAATTTGATCTTCATGAAGCCTATACCATCATGACAGGCCTTCCTGCTGATAATATCATCTCAAACAAACCTTTGTCACCAAATTCAACACAAACTCTTTTCCCCCTGTGTTGAGGGTCATCCACCATATGTTGACAACAATAATTACCCCTCAAGGTGGTGGAAGGGACAGGCTAACAGATATACAGAGGTTCATTCTCTATTGCATGGTAAAAGACATCAAAATCAATCTCCATGTAATATTGTATCAAATCATATCTGAAACAACCAAGAAAGACCTCAAGAGATCTCTTCCATATGCTGCACACCTGACTTCAGTGTTCCAGCACTTTGGTGTGCCTTTAGATAATGAGAAATCCCAGTCTATCCCTAAATCCAACATCTACACCTTTAAGAATATTCAAAAATTCATGGGATTTAGACTGGAGGGTACTCAAGTTAGGAGAGGGTCAGTTGTAGTTGAGGCCCCTCAAGCTCAAGAGGAACAGCTTCAAGATCAAGGGGACCAGCCCCAGGGTGAAGAGGAACAGCCTCAAGGTCAAGGGGACCAGCCCCAGGGTCAAGAGGAATAGCCTCAAGCTCAAGGGGACCAGCCCCAAGGTCAAGAGGATCAGCCTCCTTTGAATGAGGATCAGCCTCAAGTCTCAACTGAAGGTGACATTCCATTTCATGCCCCACTCTCACCTCAGTTTCAACATTCCTCTCCACAACCCACATTTCAAGCATCCACATCCTCTGGTGGACCTTCTGTTCCACCAGAGTTGTTCTCCTTTTTAAATGACAAATTTGAAACCTTGAACACCTCTCTTCAAACCATGTCACAAGCTTTTGAGTTGAGGATTCAACGGTTGGAGAACACTGTGTCTGCCAAGTTCATAGAGCAAAAAGCTGCCTCAGACTATGCAGCTCAAAGATTCAACAGATTAATTGGTACAATGGCAGATGCTTCAATTCAGCTGAAGGAGCACCAGCAAAAGTAGGAGACAGTTCTTCAAAGAATTTTGGCAAATTCCCAAGCTGATGTCTTCAACACCAAGCAGACATTACATGAGATCACCAGCACTAGACTGTCTTTTGCTCATTTTGTGGATGATTTGGAGAGCATGAGGAATTTCAATGCACACATTGACAACCAAATCACTGATTTGACAAAGGAATTCAAGATCATGCAAATGCCTGGTTGGTCAGCTGGATCATCTCCTCTTCACAACCCATATCAGCTGATCTAGCCAGAATTCAAGCTACTTTGATAGAAAATTCAGATAGAATGGAACATTTCTTGCACACAAAACTCACAACCATTCAAGATCAAATCAAGTCCAACTTGACTTTCATGGAGAAAAGACTGTCTGATATAGAAACAATCTTAGTTCCCATTCCTCCTCCTCCTCCTCCACCTTCTACATAATGTATTTCTTTTGATGATGTCAAAGGGGGAGAAGAAAGAAAGAGAACAAAAAATGATTGTAATCTTTTTGGAAAGATTGTAATGTTTCTCTTGAATGAAGTGAAATGCTTTTTGTTTAGCTTGAATGAATTTCTCATTTGTGTCTTCAATTCAATGTGATTGAAAATTGTTATGTGAATGTGAATGTATGAATGCTTGTCAAGTTGCTTGACCTTCTCTATGCACAAGCAACTAACTTACTTCAAGTAACATTGTACTTGTGAAGTACAACCATCAATTGTGACTAAGTTTTTATTTAAAGGTCTTTGACAAGCATGAACACAAAAGAAAAATAAGGACTTTGAATAACCAAAAATTGCTTAAAATCACATCTCATCAAAACCTCATTGTCATATGGATTTAATGTTGCCATCATCAAAAAAAGGGAGATTGTTGGGTTGAGTGTAATTTCATATCATTTTCCCTCTTATTTTGATGACAAATGTGATTTGAATGCAAATTAATTGAAACATGATAAACACATTTCACCTGAAATACATATTCAAAAAGCATGCTTCAAAGCACACTTATCATTTGTACTCATAATAAAATATTACTAATGATATAAGTGTTTAATTTTCAGGTACAAAGACTTTTTGCAAAGATGGTGTCGACACACCCCACAATGGTGTCGACACACACCTCAGACTCAAGGCAAAAAGATGAAGAAATGCTAAGACTGTGTCGACACGAGTTAAAGAGCAGTCGACATGAGTTGCAGATTCTAGGAATTAGTCTACCCAGGTCGACACAGGATGAGGGCAGGTCGACACTGGACCTCGCTCCCAGAACAGCCTGTTTTCAGAATTGGGACAGCAGGTCGACACCACCACCAGGGCAGGTCGACACTGGATCAATTCCCAGAACAACCTGTTTGCAGAATGGGACAGCAGGTCGACGCAATATGAGAGCAGGTCGACATTGGACCTCGTTCCCAGAACAGCATGTTGTCAGATTTGGGACAGTGTGTCGACACCACCACCAGGGCAGGTCGACACACTACGGAAATATTCCAACTTAAGATGGATGATTGCCACGTGTCAGCCTAGGGCGATGGTGTATCAACCTAGGATCGTGTGCCCTTGTACCTAAAGGGTATCTTTGGAATCTTTTGGGTATAAAAGGCCCCCAATTGGCTATCCATCACATCAAGAGACCCAACGAACTCTTGGAGCCCCCAAAAAGTTCCCTTTGGCGGCGAGAAAAGTTCATCTCCCTCCTCTGCTCTCCTGGTGACTTCTGAAGACCAATTCTCATCAATTCGATTGTGAGAATTGGGGTGTGATCGTTGAAGAAGCATTTGAAGCGCCTCAAGGAAGCAGATCAAGTAGAAGCATCCGTTGGAGAAGATTTCAAGGAAGATCCCCAAGTTCAAAAGTGCAGAGCATCGTTTGGGACTTCAAGAATCCAAGCCTCTTCCCAATCTGAGCTTCTACAAGGGAGTACACTGAAGAACAAAGTCATTTCATACAATCCTCATTGTACTTCTGTTCTTCTAAGACATTTTGAGATTGTGCAATTGCTTCTGCATAATTCTCATGAATGTTCTCATGTTCGACATGATCTGCTGCTAGAAGATCTATGTCTTGTGTTGGTGTCTAGCAAAGTTGTTTGTGAGCCACTGTGCTCAGTTTGAGTCGTCGAACTCAAGTGTTTGTTGAGTAGTCTTGCTCAGGGATCTAGAGTAGTCTTACTCTAGAGTTGTGTGAGTTGTAAGCTCAGGTGTTGGAGTTGTCTGGCTCCAGTGGGTATGTTACTCAAGTTGTTTAGTGAATCCTCATTGGGTGTGAGGGGTGGATGTAGGAATCACATGGGTGATTTCCGAACCACCTAAAAAATCTCTGTGCACTTGTCTATTTGTGGTTTGATTCTATTATCCGTTAGATGCTTGCATAGGATCGTTTAAGATTCACTTAATCAACTGGTTTCTCATCTATTTTATCAACTCACTTAACATCTCATCAGATCTGTGTTTTTCACTGTTAAAATTGCCTCTGATTCTCAAAGTATTTTTAAATTGCTTAAGCTTCCGCATAGAGTGGCATAGATCTATTCATCCCCCCCCCCCCACTTCTAGATTTTATCCATCCTTTTCCTCGATCCTTCACCGAGATCAAAAAGCAAAATTTAAGAAGAAGCTCACTGGTCACGTTACACCATTCATCCTGAAACTGTCAAAATATATCAAGATTTAAAGAAGCATTTCTAGTGGTGCAATATGAAGAAAGACATTGTAGACTTCATAGCAAGATGCCTGACATGTCAGAAAGTTAAAGCCGAGCATCAAAAACCAGCCAGAAAGTTAAAACCACTCGAAGTGCCAGAGTGGAAATGGGACAGTATCGGTATGGATTTTATCGTGGGATTACCTAGGACACGAAGTGGATTTGATGCCATATGGGTAATCATTGACCGACTTACTAAGTCAGCTCATTTCTTAGCAATCAAGACAAGATGGTCTGTGGGTGTTTTTGCAGCATTGTATATGAAAGAAATTGTCTAATTACATGGAATTCCAAAGGATATAGTGTCAGATAGGGATGCAAGATTTACCTCACATTTCTGGAAAGAACTACAAGATGCATTGGGGACTAAATTAAAGTTTAGCACAACATTTCATCCTCAAACTGACGAACAAACAGAGCGGGTAAACCAAGTTATCGAAGATATGTGCCGTGCTTGTATATTGGAGTTTCGAAATGACTGGAACACTCATTGAGCAATTATGGAATTTGCCTATAATAATAGTTACCAATCTACCATTCAAATGGCACCATTTGAAGCCTTATACGGTCGCCAATGTAGATCACCACTGTGTTGGGTGGAATTAAAAGAAACACATATTCTTGGACCTGAAATGATGCAAGAAACCACATAAATTATCAAATTAGTGCAAGACAGAATGAAAGCTGCCCAAGATCGACAGAAAAGCTATGCTGATCGTCGAAGAAGGGAATTGGAGTTTCAGCAAGGAGAACATGTATTCCTTAAAGTATCTCCTCGACGCGGAATTAGAAGATTTGGAATCAAAGGAAAGTTGAGTCCAAGGTACATTGGACCATTTGAGATATTGAAAAGAATTGGAGAAATGATGTATCAACTGGCACTACCACCACAATTATCTAATGTACATGATATTTTTCATGTATCGATGTTGAGAAAATATGTTTATGACCCGAAACACATCATTGGATATCAAGATCTAGAGATACAAGAAAATTTAGCATACGAGGAAAGACCTATACAGATTCTTGATCGAAAAATCAAGCAACTACGAAACAAAGAAGTTCCTTTGTTGAAGATTCAATGGAGTAAGCATGGACAAGAAGAAGCAACATGGAACTAGAAGATACCATCAAGATCAAGTATCCAGACTTGTTTACAGGTTAGTAACCATCTCCTTGTGTTATTAAATTTGGAGGACCAAATTTCTTTTAGTGGGGGAGAGTTGTAACGCCCCGAAAATTAAAAGTGTTAGGAAAATATGAATAATGTGGTTATTATACATTAATATTATCATTAAATTGAAATAATCAGAATTTGGGTTTAATTAGTGGTAACATACATTACCCTAGTGTCGTACACCGAGGTGCGCGCTCCCACAGGGCGACACCGGAAAACTATAACTAAATAAAAATCTGAGAACACCATAATTTCCAGAAAAATGTGGAGATCTCAGAAATATAAATATCTAAATTTTTCGACGTACGGATTATGAGATTAAGTCGATGCGACCATTTTTCGGGTGACTTTTCACCTAGTGTAAAATAAAATCTAAAAATTAAATAAAAATCACCATAATTTTCAAAACCATCATATTAGAGTATGGCTGATGTTTTAAGATAAATGGATACTGTTTGGACATGTTTACATGGTGTTTATCAACTTAGCTGAAGTTAGGACTATTTACGGTGGCCACTTTTCTGGGTTTTACGTGAAGCTTACGTGTAAGGCTTTGGGGAGGCCACTATACTTGGGGGTTAAGTTAGTACACCTATAGGGGAGGGTAACACATTAGTTACCAACGTATAACCAAGAGGGAGTTTGCATGGGCGACGTGTTGAGGTAAAAATCAAAGGATTTTTACCATGACACCTCATGACCAACGTGCCGGTTGCATGGGAGGGTTGTGAGGTCTATAAAAACCACTTCCCCTTCCCTCTTACGAACCTTTCTACAACCTTTGCTCCTGTTTCTATCTTTCCCTACTCCTTGCTGCTAGACTGCTACTAGAGGAGTTGTTAGATTTGCTTGAGCTTCACAACTATTGCAACTACGTGAGCTCTTGATGCTACGGTAGCTGCTTCTACCTGTCAAATTGTTGTTGAAGCACTGTTGTGACTAACGAGTCACCCACTTGGGAGGAAGATGTTCTTTTGCTGGGATAAATTCTATCGTCAGGATCATGTGAAAGCTCACCTGCTCAGTAAGGTAGGATTCTCTTCCTATCTCTTCTCTTTTCTAAATCCTTGACCCCCACCTTTGTTAAAGAGGTCATGATCACCTACTTACTTGCTATAGACGTGTGAATTCTCTTTTGAAAACCATGAACCCATCCCTTACAGTCTTGTTTTAGTTGTGTGGATGTAGGATTTTCTTTCTACTCTTGTTCTCTTCTTCCAACATTTCAACGTAGTTCAAGTAGTATGAAGGGATCCTTTACCAAGAATTTGTTGATTTCTAGTTTTGGAAATTAGTCCCATGGTAAGAATTAAGCTTTTCATCATTTATGATTTAGTGTTTGGCCATGGGAGACAAAACAATTCTTTCTTCCATCATAATTTGTGTAACTCTGAAACCATGTTGACCATTTATGTGAACTATATCCCGTGTCTTTTTTTCACTTTCTTGTCATGTTAGCTTCATGTTTGAGGCTAAGATCATACTTGGATAAAGTCTTAATCATGTTAGGAATGATAGAAAAGTTGGGTAGCATAATTTCTAGTTGGATTTAATCAATTTTTGAAAGTCTACCTAGCACCTGTCAACAACCCTGCTTATAGTTGTCGACAGGGCCCTCTCACCTGTACCCAGAAAATGAAAACCTGCTAGCAGCTGTCGACAGATGCTCCTTGGCTGTCGGCAGCCACTAACAGGCTGAGAACTCAGCTTCTGGGAATGCCTTACCTGTCGACAGCAACATTCTGGCTGTCGACAGGCATAGTCAGTCCAGAAATTTTTGCATCTACCTTGACTTATTTCTTGAAGGGAACTACACCCAATTGTTCTAACAAAATGCTTATTCACTCTTAGATGTTTTTTTATCACTTAAACACTACTAAACCAGTCATGCTACCTTTCTTTTTACCATGAGTTATCTCTTCAAAGTTCCGAACATAATTGACCTCGTGAGATCATCAATTTCTGAAATCAATGAAGGTACAAAGTTCCCAAAAGTTCTTGTGTGTAATCTATGGGTGAAATCTTGTGTATCCTTGATCTATTGCAAGACTGTATGTGTTATGATGACAAGTTGTGAGTCTTTGGACTCGTTTAAGAAATATGCCTGGCAAATAAAGGGTTGGTTCAGTCCTGGGGGGAGCGCCGGAATTCATCAGTGGCCACGCGGGGGTGATGAGAATTTGTGGATGTTGGCATACATCAATTTGTGTTTGATTAGTCATCACATCATGCTTGTGTGTGTGAAAATGTGTTTGATTCAAAATTCATGTATCATCCTGAGTTATTAATCTTGCTTCTAAATTACTCTTGTTCAATACGTGTTATCGTATTGACTCACTGTTCATCGTCTTGAACACTCAGTGCTAGCTATACACATGATAATATCTTGAGATTATAGGTTGAATCCTTTTCATTTAAAGGAATTGAGTTCTACTGGGCTAGTTAGCTCATTCAATTAGCATTTTCAGGTGAACAGAACGGAGATGAAGCTTAAGGGGATTTTGTGTGCTGAGTGGACCACACCATGACAAGCATTGCTGTCATCTTTTGTTTTCTTTGTAGATAAGTGGAAATGTAATAAGGCTACAGTTTACTTTTGTCTGTTCCTCATTTAGACTTCAATGAGGGATGTCATGTAATAAGCTTCCGCTAAACTAGTTGCTTATGTATAAACGTTTATATTAGTTCTTGTAATTAATATCGGTCATATTCAGTAAATGTAATTTTACTAGAACGTGACAATAAGTCTTGCAAGAAATTTAGTAGCATTGTAAAGATATGAATTAAATGTGAAATACAAAAAAAAATTAAGGATGACTACTCCCTCTTCTGATTAGAATGAAGTGAAAAGTTGGTAGTAACCAATTAGATGCTTTTGAGCATCCTCTAACCATACCCATTTGAATGTCTTTTTGTTTTGTCCATTAAGATCAAATTGGCATTCTTTTCTTCTTCTTTGATGCTTGAGCTATCTGAGGAGTTATCCCAAGTAGTTGTGAAAGTCTTCCTTTTATATTTCTTGTATTTCTCCTTTTTTTTCTTCTTTTCTGGTTTTTCAGATCTTTTAAGCTTTTGATAGTTTGGCCTTAGATGTTTACATTCATAGCACATTGGTTCATTCTTCTTTTCTCTTTCCTCTTGGCTAAGATTTTTCGGATAACTTTTTCTTCACTATCAATATCACTACTCTCACTGGTGGTGGCTTCATCCAAAGTGTTTTCTTCAACCTTGAACGCATTGTTTATCTTTCTTTTGGATGAGCTCTCTCCTAATCTTTCCATGTTTATCTCATGGGCCATTAATGACCCAATGAGCTTTTATAATGACATAGTGCATAGGTCATTTGCTTCTTCTATAGCTGTGACCATTGGAGTCCATTGCACTAGGAGAGATCTTAGGATTTTCCTGACCATATCTCCTTCGCTATACTTCTTTCCTAAACCTACAAGTCCAATGATAATTTCAGTGAAATCATTGTACATCTGAGTAATGGACTCACCTGGTTCCATTTGGAACTTATCATATTTTGTGACAAGGATGTCAATCCTAGTCTCTTTTACTTTGTTTGTTCCTTCATGAGTGAGTTTCAACTTTTCCCACATGTCTTTTGTTGTTTTGCATGCTGAGATCCTATTAAATTCTTGTCTTGTCAGCACAACACATGAAGCTCTTAGCTTTACTGTTCAAGGATATCTTCTTTCTGTCTTCATCGGTCCATTCTTCCTTGAGCATTGATATTACGAGGTCACCATCTTCAATGATGCTCCATAACTGATAGTCATAGCCTTGCAAAAAAAAATTCCATTCTTGTTTTCCAATATTGATAATTTTCTCCATCAAATAGTAAAGGTCTTGTGATTGATTGTCCTTCAATAAATCCTTAAGCTGCCATAGATCTTTGCTCTAAGATCGTTAGATCTTCTTTGAAACTCAGAGACCATGGCTCTGATACCACTTGTTGGTCCACTTAGTTAGCAGCAAGGATAGCCTAAAGGGGAGGTGAATAGGGAATCTGAAATCTAAAAGACAAAATCACCACTTGAAAAGTTTGGTTAGTATAAATAGGCATGTGCAATGGAAATTAAAGCCGCAGAAGCAAGCATGCAAAGAACACAGAGATTTATCTTGGTTCAATACATCCCAAATGGAAAACCTACGTCTAGTTACTAAGTTACTCTTGTGATTTCCACTAACCAAGGGTACAGTCCCCCTTAAGGACATGCAACACCCAGCCTCTGCTGGTCTTCTTCTCTTTCCGATCAAGATGGTAGCTCACTATTTCTGTAATGCCCTAAAATTTCTATGCAGTTGTGACTGTTTTGATGTTTTATTGTTCTGCAAGAAATTTCTTCTTAATGTCAACATCCCTTCACGTTAAGGACTATTGATGGCAGGATGTGTGTCGTTTACTGTGAGGCCAGAGAATCTAGACGTTAATATCGATTGACGTTTATTTCCTATTGGCGGAAGCATTGTGGCCATTAACTTCTCCGTCTGTGTTTGGGATTCCAGATCTGAAACTATCCCGTTTTCTACGGGAGACAGATTAGGAAATGTCCCCAATGGTCAGGACTCTTTTAACCTAGGATTCCCTCGACCCAATTTCCTATAATGCCAAATCATCTCTGCAAAGAGGGGACTTTAGCTCAGAAGGGTTTTCTAGGTTTCAGGAAGAGAAAAGAGAGAGTTTGAGAGGGTAGATCCGGCGATTTGAAGGTTTCACTAACGATCTACTACAAGGGGGAGACTCTTCTGAAGGTAGAGAAGCTCTCCTAACGATGGGAGATCGTCTGCAAGAGCGTGAAGGTTGAATCAAGGTGTGGAAAGTCACCTTTTTGGCTTCACCACGGAGGGCTTCTTTGACAAATTCGATCTTCAGGGGGTTTTAGAGAGGCAAGTAACTTAGGGGTTTCATCCCTATGCTAGTTATAGGTGCCCTGCAAGCCAATTCACGTGAGTAATGGCACTTGTAATTATGTACAATAGCTTTTGGTAATATTATAACGGTATTTTCTCACTGTATATTCCATGCGTTTGTATACTGTGATGTCCATGGGTCTGTGCAATGGGAATTGGATCATGATGAGGTCATGATAATGAGGCTGATTCACTTTAAACACAGATCCTAAATATTCCTAGTCGTAGGTTACTCAAGAAGGACATTGAGATGACCGGAAAGACCAGTGTGCCATATACCTGTCCATATGATGGAAGCTGCTGGTCTCATAGCTGCTTGTGTGGAGACACTAGGGATATGGTGCAGGTGCTTATTGGAGAATGAGTTCACTGAATGATCCGTTCTCGGAATGCTATATGGTTAATGATACCTAATTGTCAGCTAGCGATTTCGTACTCTCAGTTGTGTAACTGGTCCTTAGACTTGAGACACCAAAGATGTCTTGTTTGAGTACTCCATTCTTTGATACTGGATTTATAGGTCTGGATGTTCCAGGTCTAGTATAGCCAGTCATTGGGAATGGTAGCCAACCTTACGAAGGAAATTATGTGTCAATAAAGGATCATCCACTCTCGGTATCGTGAGAGGAATATCCCATATTGTCTTACTCAGGCAAATCCCTGGCCAGGGTTAATTGGATTTAGTGAGAAGGAGTTCTCCAGGAGAATCCGATAAGAGTTTGACTTTAACAGATTCCATATAGACCTGACAACACCATGCCTAATATATGGTCTCTGGGATAATAGATGGATGAGGGACTACAGGTACACGGTAACTGTGGGCAAACAGGTCCAATGGATTTGATCACTCGTATCGTCTGGGGATTATGGCATAGTGGCCTAGTATGTTCATAATCGATGAGTTGAGTGAATTATTATGGAGATAATAATTCACTAAGACAGAAGGAGTTCTGACGAGTACAACTCACGGCCAACTCGATATTGGGCCTAGAGGGTCACACACATAAGGTGGATAACGCGTTGAATAGAGGATTGGATAAACGTTATCCAATAAGCCTTATTTAACACATTATGGACCTATTGGGTAAGATCCAATAAGCCTTGATAAGGATCCATTAAGGGAGCTTACCAGGATCATGCCACCTCACCCCTTCTAGAAGGAGGACACTTCATCATTACCCATCATGACATGATGAGGTGTCCCTGCGAGGTGTCCCTTGTCATGATTACATGATGAGGTGTCCCTCTTGTCATCATGACATGGTGAGGGGTCCCTGTGAGGTGTCCCTTATCATCATGACATGATGAGGTGTCCCTGCGAGGTGTCCCTTGTCATGATTACATGATGAGGTGTCCTTGCGAGGTGTCCCTCTTGTCATTATGACATGGTGAGGTGTCTCTGCGAGGTGTCCCTTGTCATGATTACATGACGAGGTGTCCTTGCAAGGTGTCCCTCTTGTCATCATGACATGGTGAGGTATCCCTGCGAGGTGTCCCTTGTCATGATTACATGATGAGGTGTCCTTGCAAGGTGTCCCTCTTGTCATCATGACATGGTGAGGTGTCCCTGCGAGGTGTCCCTTGTCATGATTACATGACGAGGTGTCCTTGCAAGGTGTCCCTCTTGTCATTATGACATGGTGAGGTGTCCCTGTGAGGTGTCCCTTGTCATCATGACATGATGAGGTGTCCCTGATGAGGTGTCCTTTAGGCTCTCTATAAATAGAAGGGGTTCTCTTTGAAGTTTATGGGCTAGAGCTTGTGAAGAGAAACCACCTTCTTCATCCCCCCTTCCCAACTCTCCGTGCTGTGCTCTCCCTAAGCAAGAGGAGAACTAGGAGGGCCGAGCCCTCTTGTTGTTGCTGCTACTTGCTGCTGTTAGCTGTTGTGTGGCATTGCACGACTAGGAGGAGTGGCACCACCGGTGTAGGAGGGATCATCATCATCGCCGATCATCCACTGTGTGGATACTGCTAGAGGGAGTCTTGCGAGAGCTCCTTTAAACAAGGACTAGTTCTGCACTTCAGGGGATATACGATCTCCCCTAGGTGAGATTGTCTCACGCCTTATTTGTATGTATGTTTACATGCACCGTACATCATAGCCCGATCAAGTACATAGATGGAAATCGATATTTTTTTTTGTTTTACTTCCGCTGTGCATGTGATGCCCCAAGTCGATTTCCAACAGTGGTATCAGAGCCAAGGTTAGGCTATGATGTTTGTGTTTTGATATTTTGATCGATTCAGATTGATTAATAGTTAATCCATGTATTAGATTAAGAGTTAATCTAATAGTTTTATTAGTTAAAGTGTTAATTAATTTCTAGTAGCTTATATATCCATGTGATGTGTATATTGTGGGCGGATGATCATGGACCTATGTGTGGATGGTGATTCATTGGGGTCTGCTAGCCCCCTTCTCTTTCTCATTAAAATCATTGTGTATTTCTACCTCTCCCAATGGTGTAATTCCCCTTGATATGATCAAGGTTTCTTAATTAATTAAATGTACAATCACTCTCGGAGGCACGGCGGAAGCATGGAATCACCGACGGAGCTAATGACGAAGAGGAGGATGAACACCATGCATGGGATGCATTGGGAACACATATAGGGCTTAGTGATCAAGTCTTTTGGCTCAGGCTTGATCACGCTAGAATTTGGTCCATGATCATCTGGTGTGGTTATTTATATATATGATTTATATTCATTTCCGCACCTACTAGGTACATATTTGCATGCGATGTAAGTATATGGTAAATATATGTGTGGGACGTGTATTATTTAGCTATGAGACCACTCAAATAAAATAAAAACCCCTCTGCTTTTAATATATTAAGTCGGCAAGCGTGTAGCAATAAGATTGACTCACGTGGCCTTCCATCATTATAGGGCAGACGTCTTTTATTGATATAGAGTGGGTTGGCAGAGTCACTCCGGGCTCACCTATATTGGAATTTGATATTTGGCCTACGACATGGAGATGTTACCGGTGACTTGAGGACAGGGTATGTTTGGTCGAGTCCCTCGGGAACATATCACCGAATCAAACTCATCTAGTAATGATGGTGTTGACTTAACCAAACATCATGGTTGGCGGAGTCCCTCTGGGCCATGGTAATTTGGAGGCCAAATTATGACTGGAATCATAAGAGTTGTGATTGACAAGAGTTGCCTACCATTTGGGCTTGGTATGATTGGTCGAGTCACTCGAGGTCATGCCAAGATGCCAAATTGGATCCCGATCCCCACTAGAAGTTTGCCGGAAACTTCCAATTCACATGCTAGAGGGTGTCATGTGTCTTGCAAGAAAATAGTGGGATAAAATTGAGATAAAAATCCATGTCTTAATTTTCTATAAATCCAAAAGTCTGCATGTTGTTTATTTCTGCTACATCTTTATTTTCCAGAAAAATGTCGCTTGCAAACCCACTCCGTAGCATATTAGATGTCAATCGTCTCACTGGTCCTAACTACGCTGATTGGCTTCAGAACCTGAGAATTGTTCTTACGGCAGAGAAAATTATGTATGTCCTCGATGAGATCGTGGCCGAGCCAGTGGAAGGGACTAGTGAGGAAGTTATTTCTCACTATAAGAAGTATAAGGAAGACTCGATTCTTGCTCAATGTTATACGTTAGCCTCTATGACTCCCGAGCTGCAAAGACAGCATGAAAAGATGGATGCTCAATCCATCATGCTGCATCTTCGCACCTTGTTTGAGGAGCAAGGACGGACTCAAAGATACAAGATATCAAAGAGTCTGTTTAGGATGAGGATGACAGAAGGGGCATCGGTTCAGAACCATGTCCTGAAGATGATTGAGTGGATCGAGAAGCTCATAGGTCTAGGACTTGTCCTCGAGGATGACCTGTGTGTGGATCTAATACTTCAATCCCTTCCAGATTCCTTTTCACAGTTCATTATGAATTTCAATATGAACAAGATAGTGGCAACCCTGCCTAAGCTCCTTAATATGTTAAGGGAAGCTGAGGGTTCCATTAAGAAGGAGATGCCAGTTCTTCACGTTGATGAGATCAACAAGAAGAGGAAGGCACGGAAGACCCTTAAGAAGGGCAAAAGCAAAGGTAATAAAGCGGGCAAGGCAAAGGTTGCCAAGAAAGACCCGGCCAAGGATAAAGGAAAGTGCTTCCACTGTGGCAAGGATGGGCATTAGAAGAGGAACTGCAAGGAATATCTTGCAAAAAAGGCAAAGCAAAAGCTTGGAGAAGCTTCAGGTATATTCATGATTGATCTCCATTTGTCAGAAAATTATGATAATGCATGGGTATTAGATACCGCATGTGCATCTCATATTTGCAGTTCGTTGCAAGTTCTGACAAAGTGTAGGAGACTCTCAAAGGGTGAGGTTGACTTAAGAATGGGGAATGGCGCAAAAGTTGATGTTGTTGCTATCGGCGAAGTCAACCTACTACTACCTCGTGGAGCCGCACTTGTGTTGGATAAATGTTACTTTGTTCCCTCTATCATCAAAAACATCATTTCCATTTCATGTTTGACTAAAAATGGATATAAGTTTGTTTTTTAGAACAATGGTTGTTCACTGATTTTGGATGATGAGATCATTAGTAAAGGAACATTGTTCAATGGTTTGTTTACATTAGATGTTGCTTCACATGTCATGAATGTTAGTACGTCTAAAAGAAAGAGAGATGAGGTGAACGAAGCTTACCTATGGCATTGTAGGCTAGGTCATATCCATGAGGGTAGAATTCAAAGGTTGTTAAAGGATGGATATTTAGACCCATTTGATTATGAATCATATGCAACCTGTGAATCTTGCCTTCAAGGAAAGTTGACCAACTCTTCATTTAGTGGAACTGGAGAGAGAGCTTCTGAGTTACTAGAACTCATACATACTGATGTATGTGGACCTATGTCCATACAAGCCAGAGGAGGATATTCTTACTTCATTACATTCACTGATGACTTCTCAAGGTATGGACATGTGTACTTAATGAAGTACAAGTCTGAGGCCTTTGAAAAAATCAAAGAATATAAGAATGAAGTAGAAAATCAGATTGGAAAGAGTATTAAGATTCTTCGTTTAGATTGAGGAGGAGAGTACTTAAGTACAGAGTTCACCCAATTTCTAAAGGACCATGGGATTCTATCCCAATGGACTCCTCCTCATACACCTCAGCTCAATGGTGTATCGGAAAGGAGGAATCGCACATTATTAGATATGGTGCGATCCATGATGAGTTTTGCCAACCTATCCATGTCATTCTGGGGATATTCCCTACAAACCGCAGCTTACCTTCTGAACAGAGTTCCAACTAAGACGGTAGTGTCTACTCCATATGAGATATGGAAAGGGAAGAAGCCCGATCTTAAAGTTATTAAGATTTGGGGCTGCCCTACCCACGTTAAGAGACACAATCCGGATAAATTGGAATCAAGGTCAGAACGATGCATATTCGTGGGATACCCCAAGGAAATGTGTGGGTATTATTTCTATCACCCCGAGGACCAAAAGGTCTTTGTTGCCAAGAGAGCAGTGTTTCTTGAGAAGGAACACATTCTTGGTGGAAACAGTGGGAGTGTGATAGAATTGAGTGAGGTTGGGGAACCTGGCTCAAGCACCATTCTGTAAGAAGATTCTGTTCAAGTACCTATCACAGAAATTCCAAATTTGCGTAGGTCAAGTAGAGTTCCTATCCCTCCTGAAAGATATGTGGGACATATCAAGGGATAAGACTCTGAAGATATTGATCCTCAAACCTACGAGGAGGCTATTATGAGCATAGACTCCAGGAAATGGCAAGAGGCCATGAATTCTGAGATGGATTCCATGTACTCCAACCAGGTTTGGAACCTAGTTGATGCACCTGAGGGTATTGTACCCATTGGGTGCAAATGGATCTTCAAGAAGAAGATTGGAGTAGATGGAAAGGTAGAGACCTTTAAGGCCAGGCTTGTGGCAAAAGGATATCGTCAAAGCAAGGTATTAACTATGACAAAACCTTTTCGCCCGTCGCCATGCTAAAATCTATCAGAATTTTATTGGCTATTGCAGCATACCATGATTATGAGATCTGGCAGATGGATGTAAAAACCGCATTCCTCAATGGCAACCTCGAGGAAGAGGTGTATATGATATTGCCTGATGGATTCATTTCCGAGAAAAATCCAGATAAGGTGTGCAAGTTGCTTAAGTCTATTTTTGGACTAAAGCAAGCTTCTCGAAGTTGGAACATAAGATTTGATGAGGTAATCAGATCTTATGACTTCGTTAAGAACGAAGATGAGCCTTGTGTATATAGGAAGATAAGGGGAGGAGTGTTATCATTTTCTTGGTGTTATATGTGGATGACATTCTCATCATTGGAACGATATTGGAATGCTATCCACAGTTAAGACTTGGTTATCAAAGAACTTCTCCATGAAGGACTTAGGGGAAGCATCCTACATTTTGGGGATCGGATCTATAGAGATAGATCTAAGAGGATGCTTGGCTTGTCCCAGTCCATGTACATAGACACCATAGTCAAAAGATTTGGCATGGAAAATTCCAAAAGAGGTCTCATACCACTGAGACATAGAATTTCTCTTTCTAAGAGTATGTCTCCAAAGACTCTAGAAGAAAGGGCATACATGGATAGAATACCCTATGCGTACGCTCTAGGATCTATCATGTATGCAATGTTATGTACTAGACTTGATATAGCGCATGCTCTAAGTGTTACGAGCAGGTATTAGGCAAATCCAGGTTTAGAACACTGGAAGGCAGTAAAGTGTATCCTTAAGTACTTAAGAAGGACTAAGGATCCTTTACTAGTATATGGAGGAGGTAGCCTCAAGGTTGAAGGCTACACAGACTCAAGTTTCCAGTCTGACATCGATGATAGTAAGTCTAACTCTGGCTATGTTTTTACCCTGAATGGAGCAGCAGTAAGCTGGAAGAGTTCCAAGCAAGAGACTACTGCTGACTCGACTACCAAGGCGGAGTACATTGCTGCTTCAGAAGTAGCAAAAGAAGCTGTCTGGATGAAGAAGTTCATCACAGATTTAGGAGTGGTGTCTGGCCATGAAGAGCCAATTTCATTATTATGCGACAACAACGGGGCGATTGTTCAAGCAAAGCAACCTAGGTCTCATCAGAAGTCTAAGCACGTTCTAAGGAGGTTCCACTTGATCAGGGAGATTGTGGCCCGTGGCGATGTAGCAGTAAAAAGAATTTCATCCGATGATAACATTGTGAATCCACTGACAAAGCCACTGACTCAAAAAAATTTTTAGCGACACCGAGGTCTGATGGGAATCAGACATGTAGGTGATTGGTTTTAGGTCAAGTGGGAGATTTCTAGTTATAGGTGCCCTGCAAGCCAATTCACGTGAGTAATGGCACTTGTAATTATGTACAATATCTTTTGGTAATATTATAATGGTATTTTCTCACTGTATATTACATGCATTTGTATATTGTGATGTCCATGGGTCTGTGCAATGGGAATTGGATCATAATGAGATCATGATAATGAGGCCGATTCTCTTTAAACACAGATCCTAAATATTCCTAGTCGTAGGTTACTCAAGAAGGACATTGAGATGACCGGAAAGACTGGTGTGCCATATACCTGTCCATATGATGAAAGCAGCTGGTCTCATAGCTGCTTGTGTGGAAACACTAGGGATATGGTGCAGGTGCTTATTGGAGAATGAGTTCACTGAATGATCCGTTCTCGGAATGCTATATGGTTAATGATACCTAATTGTCAGCTAGCGATTCCGTACTCTCAGTTGTGTAACTGGTCCTTAGACTTGAGACACCAAAGATGTCTTGTTTGAGTACTCCATTCTTTGATACTGGATTTATAGGTCTGGATGTTCCAGGTCTAGTATAGCCTGTCATTGGGAATGGTAGCCAACCTTACGAAAAAAATTATGTGTCAATAAAGGATCATCCACTCTCGGTATCGTGAGAGGAATATCCCATATTGTCTTACTCAGGCAAATCCCTGGCCAGGGTCAATTGGATTTAGTGAGAAGGAGTTCTTCGGGAGAATCCGATAAGAGTTTGACTTTAACAGATTCCATATAGACCTGACAATACCATGCCTAATATATTGTCTTTGGGATAATAGATGGATGAGGGACTACAGGTACACGGTAACTGTGGGCAGATAGGTCCAATGGATTTGATCACTCGTGTCATCTGGGGATTATGGCATAGTGGCCTAGTATGTTCATAATCGATGAGTTGAGTGAATTATTATGGAGATAATAATTCACTAAGATAGAAGGAGTTCTGATGAGTACAACTCATGGCCAGCTCGATATTAGGCCTAGAGGGTCACACACATAAGGTGGATAACACGATGAATAGAGGATTGGATAAACGTTATCCAATAAGCCTTATTTAACCCATTATGGACCTATTGGGTAAGACCCAATAAGCCTTGATGAGGATCCATTAAGGAAGCTTACCAGGATCATTGCACCTCACCCCTTCTAGAAGGAGGACACTTCATCATTACCCATCATGACATGATGAGGTGTCCCTGCGAGGTGTCCCTTGTCATGATTACATGACGAGGTGTCCTTGCAAGGTGTCCCTCTTGTCATCATGACATGGTGAGGTGTCCCTGTGAGGTGTCCCTTGTCATATTGACATGATGAGGTGTCCCTACGAGGTATCCCTTGTCATGATTACATGATGAGGTGTCCTTACAAGGTGTCCCTCTTGTCATCATGACATGGTGAGCTGTCCCTGCGAGGTGTCCCTTGTAATGATTACCTGACGAGGTGTCCTTGCAAGGTGTCCCTCTTGTCATCATGACATGGTGAGGTGTCCCTGCGAGGTGTCCCTTGTCATGATTACATGATGAGGTGTCCTTGCAAGGTGTCCCTCTTGTCATCATGACATGGTGAGGTGTGACAGAACACCTCGTCCAAGTCCGTTAAACTGATAACGTACTTGATCTGAGTCCGTCTCCTGCGAACAGGTCGAAGCCTCGCAAGGGATACCACACCATAGTCCGTGTAAACACAAAGGAACACGCCATTTTATATATTTATATCACGTTTCTATAGCCATATTTCCAAAGAACTGAAAGAAAGTACAAAATGCTGGGGCATACCCCGAGGTACAACTGAAGGAAGTAAACAACTAGCTACACTAGCTACACCACACTGCTGAAGGTGCTGACCCTGTACCGCTACAACGCGGCTCCGAACTGGACGACGGCTGAGAAACGTCCTCTTCGCCTTCACCTGTGGGGGTAGGGGTGAGCCTCGCTAGTCACTGGCTCAGTAGGGAACTCCCCCAACACCGAGCAAACCCAACACAGGTACGAAAGCAGTAAACTATACTAACAGTTTATAGAACAGCTAAGCAGGATATTAAAGCTGTAAATATACTCACCGTTTACCGACTACGTAAAACAACTATATTAAATAAACGGCAAAACCAAACAGGTATACGAGCTAAAGTAGAGTCCGCCACACTCGAGCCACGTGAACTGGTTCGCGACACCAGTGACTGACTCGGACAACACACACAGGTCTACCTCTCAGTCTCGCAGCCACGGATGAAAGGTCCAGCTGCCGCTCCACATGAAAAGGTCAAGCAACTGGGGAAACCAACTAAACACCACCACCTGCAGACCACACGGTCGCAGGCCTATGCCTGGCACCTCCAAAGACCCTGGCCCGGGCTCACTATAGTGAGGCACTGGAGAAGGACTAGCTGGGGACCAGTGTCGACTACTGGTGTCCGTACCCCCAACTACGAGCACGCTACAAGTGACCAAAAGACAAGTACAACAGTCACTGTCCCATTGTCGTCTTTCCTCAGCCATATGTACAACTCAAGCAAAGGAGTGAGGGTGTCCAGGTCAGACGACACAGACCTCGACGGTACAACACAAGTACCGGAACAAAGCCCCGAGCTAACAGCGTGGCTCACAGAGAACCTGGGGCACCAACTGGAGAGGTAACCACGGTAGGCATCGCAATACTCACCACGTATACAAAACCACGTGCACATCACACACAAACCACGTGAAGTCTCGTACAAAACTTCGCGCACTGATAGTTCACCACACGTGAACACCACGTAAACACGTAAAGAACTAGCTAGGGTTGTACCTTGTACTCTAGTCACAAAAACCTCATGCACCCAGTGCACCACAGGTGCCAACATACCGCTCGTTATTTTTAAATATTCAATACAGCAACATTTAAATAAATGCATGCTGGCGGCAACATCGACTGCCGTCGATGAGATGTAAACGGCAAGATATCTGGCCGTTAATCTCCTAGCTGAAGAACCTGGCGTCAATCGATGTTGATGCCAAGCTCCTCAACTCTAGTTCCTGCAGAAACCCTAAACCATTCTACAGGCATTCGGTCCCAACCATCGACAAAACATGAGGAAATACTTCCTCTAACATCCACACACTATAACCAAATCGTAACAGCATGTTTCACTACTCAAATTAATCAAACCACCCATTAATCCACATGGAACACTTCCTTCCCAGAAACTCTATTATCACGTCGTTTCATGATTTCAGAATACATTAAAGCGATTAGAATGAACTAAAGGGATCGTCCCCTACCTCAGGACGCACTTAAACCTCCTAAATCCTCCCAATTCGCACCAAATCCTCCACGAGCTTCTACGGGAATCACACCTCGCACTGGCGTTTCCTGGCACAATTGGTCACCGCCACTCGTTCCACGATCCCCTAACCAGCCTTTAGCAACCTTTAGAAGCAGTAGGGGAGAAAAGGCGTGAAAGTAGGGTGAAGAAGAGGGAGAATCCAAGTGGAAAAGCTGCCCTCGGGTGACCCTACATTCTGCTGGTCGCACAGGTTAGCGTCAACCCTGATGTCGCTTAGAGAACCGCCACCATAAACGTCCACAAAGTCCGACGTTAAGTTCATAAGGTTGACGTCACCTTCGATGGACGTCAAACCAGTCAACGACCACACTTGGCCGTCAACCCCTACTCAACTGCAACAGGTCCTATCTTGTTTCAGGACCAAACCTGCGCCAAACCTACGCACACCACACGTCCAAACCACACTGGCCTCACAAAGGCTACTACAACCATTACACACATGATTCATAAGGATCCAAAAAGCATGCGACGTTACATTACTATCATCTAAAAAGAAAATTTCGACCTTGAAATTCATAGCACAACTCAAGCAAAAACAACTTAAATATGCACATTTTTTACAAGTACTATCATCTAAAAAGAAATACAAAACCTTATTCAAACAGGTAGGGATACCCCTTAGCCATCTCCTCGGCTAATTCCCAAGTATCCTCACCACCCAACCTATTTTCCCATCGCACTTTAACTAGTTCAATTTCTTTATTTCTCAACTTCTTTATCTTTCGATCAGTGATCTGCACTGGATATTCTGGCATTGTCATATCCGGTCTCAGGTCACCACCTTGGTAACTGATTTTTTGAGCTGGATCTTCAATGCACTTTCTTAACATAGAAACATGAAATATATCATGGACATCCGCAAAATCTGCTGGCAAATCCAGCCTAAAAGCTGTTTCCCCAATCTTTTCAATTATCTGGAAAGGTGCCACATACCTTGGGCTCAACTTTCCAGTCTTTCCAAACCACATAATACCTTTACTTCACGAAACTCTCAAGAAAACAAATTCTCCAACTTCAAACTGAAGTGGTCTCCTCCGATTATCAGCATAACTCTTTTGCCTGCTTTGAGCTGCCTGCAATTTTTCCTTAATAAGCTTCACTATTTCTATGGTTTGCTGAATTAATTCAGGACCCACTAACTGTCTTTCTCCCACTTCATGCCAGTTCAATGGGGTTCTACATGGCCTTCCATATAAAGCTTCATACGGTGCCATCCCAAGACTGGTATGATAACTATTATTATAGGCAAACTCAACCATTTCCAAATGATGCTCCCAATTACCTCCCCAAACTAAACAACAAGCTCGCAACATATCTTCAATTGTCTGGATAGTCCTCTCTATTTGACCATCTGTCTGGGGATGATAAGCGGAGCTATATCTCAGCTTAGTACCAATTACTTTTTGCAGACTTCCCAAAAAACCAGAAGTAAATCTTGGATCTCTGTCAGACACAATAGTCGTCGGAATACCATGCAGTGGAATAATTCTATCAACATAAACCTTTGCTAATCTATCCACTGTCCAAGACATACTTACTGCCACTAATCTGCACACCTTGGTCAATCTATCAACAAATACCCAAATTCCATTATGCTCAGAACTCGATTTTGGTAAGCCTGCCACAAAATCCATGGCAATATCATCCCATTTCCACTGTGGAATGGGTAACGGTTGCAATAGACCTCCAGGCTTCTGATGCTCTGGCTTAATTTGCTGACATACAGCACATCTTGAAACAAACTCAGCTATTTCCTTTTTCATATGAGGCCACCAGAAATATTTCTTTAAATCCTGGTACATTTTAGTACTACCTGGATGGATAGTGTACCTAGATTTGTGAGCCTCTTCCAACACTCTCTACTTTACCTCTCTCTCTGCTGGAACAAACAGCCTGCCTCTAAGCCTAACCACATAATTATCATCAATGGTAACTCCTTCCATTTTCACAATTTCAGCCAAATTCGTATCTATTTTCTGAGCTTCCACAATCTGCCAATACAAGGACGGCTCTACAGCACTACTGGCTAGTACTGCCCGTCGTTGGTTGCTTGGCACATACAAGGAGTTCTCCGCTATTTCTTCATAAATTTTCCATTCTTTAATCATCATTTGACTTATATATCCCTTTCTACTCAAGGCATCCGCTACTACATTGGCCTTACCCGGATAATAAGCCAAACTGAAGTCATAATCCTTCAAATACTCGACCCACCTACGCTGACGGAGATTTAAATCTTTCTGCGAGAAAATATACTTTAAGCTTTTATGATCTGTAAAGATCTCAAATCTCTCGCCATACAGATAATGCCTCCACATTTCAAAGAAAACACAACTGCTGCTAATTCTAAATCATGGGTGGGATAATTCTCTTCTGTCGGCTTCAACTACCTAGACGCATAAGCTATCACTTTATTATGCTGCATAAGCACTGCGCCAAGTCCTTTCCTTGAAGCATCTGTATATACTACAAAACCACCACTTCCTGCCAGTAACGCCAATATAGGTGCTGATGTAAGCCTCTTCTTTAACTCCATAAAACTTTTTTTACATTCACCGGACCACACAAATGGCACACCCTTCCTGGTTAATTTAGTCAAAAATCTTATATGAAGTGCCTATAATAACCTGCTAACCCCAAAAAGCTTCTAATCTCAGTGATTGTCTTAGGCACTTCCCACTTCATCACCGATTCCACTTTACTTGGATCGACTGCCACTCCATCTGCCGAGATGACATGACCCAAAAACTGAATTTCCTTCAACCAGAACTCACACTTACTAAATTTAGCAAACAACCGATTATCTCTTAATAACTTAAGAGTAAACCTCAAATGAGCAGCATGCTCCTATTCAGAAGCTGAATAAATCAGAATATCATCTATAAAGACCACAATGAATTGGTCTAAATACGGATGAAAAATTCTATTCATCAGATCCATAAAAGCTGCAGGAGCATTGGTCAGCCTAAATGGCATAACCACAAATTCATAGTGATCATATCTAGTTCTAAATGTTGTTTTATCTATATCTTCCTCTTTAATTCTTAACTGATGGTACCCGGACCTCAAATCAATTTTAGAAAATACCTTTGCTAATTACAACTGATCAAACAGATCATCTATTCTTGGTATCAGGTACTTATTTTTAATGGTCACATCATTCAACTTCCTATAATCAATACACATACGAAAACTTCCATCTTTCTTTTTCACAAAAACACCGGTGCTCCCCACGGGGAATGACTCGGTCTAATAAACCCTTTCTGCAATAGCTCTTCTAATTGCTTTTTCAATTCTTTAAGTTCTGCTGGTGCCATCCGATATGGAGCTTTAGAAATCGGCATGGTACTTGGCAGTAACTCAATGGTAAAGTCCACCTCTCTATGTGGAGCTAAACCAGGCAAATCTTCCAAAAAAACATCAGTAAATTCTCTAACGATGGAAATTGCCTCCACTGACCAACTAGCCTCTACCAGACTAACTGAGGCTAAATAAGCCACACACCCTGCATTTATTAGCTTTCTAGCTCTTATTGCAGAAATTATAAACTTAGAAGTACAGAAAGGCATACCTTGATACTCAAATACTGTGCCATTAGGATAGCAAAACCTGATCCTTTTTTTTTTGCAATCTAACAGTGCTCCATAGGCTTCAAGCCAATCCATTCCCAAAATAATATCATAGTCGGTCAACTGCAAATCATACAACCGACCCGCATCTGGTTTCCTTCAATCACAACAGGAGATTCATCTATATAGCTCGAAGTGAGCATAAACTCACCTGAGGGAACTTCCACTACCAACTCACAGGATTCCTCTTTCAAAGGATGAACCATATAATCCAGGAATTCTTCGAAAATAAAAGAATGAGAGGCACCAGAATCAAATAAAACTCTTGCTGAATAGTCATAAAGAGGTAAAGTACATTCTATCATATTCGATGCCTCCGCCTGGGCTCGGGTGATAGCCATAACCCGACCCTTCCTTGCTGCTACGGTGCTCCTCTGCCACGACCTGCCTGTGGCTGCTGAAACTGTTGCGACTGCTGCACACCTCTTCCATATCCATACTCTCTTGGATAGGGGCAATTACAGATCAAATGCCCCGGCTGATTGCAATTATAACATCTATACCTTGGTGGAATAATGGGCTGTCTGGCAGTACTTTGCTACGATTCCTCCACCTCTGGCCTACCACGACCTTGCTGAAATTACTGTCGACCTCCCCATCCTCTTCCTTTACCTTTAAATGCTTGCTTCAATTTCTGGCCCCACTTACCAAAACCTGATGGAGAAGGTCCTGCTGGTGCTTTACCCTTACTCACACCCACTGACTGCTGTGGTAGCCGAGAACTACATGAATCTGACTCGCCCACCTGACGAGTTCTAATTGACCTTTCCAACGTAACTACCCTCTGAGCTGCTTCTTCCACTGTTTTACACATAAGTGCACTATTGCATTATGCAATTCTACTCTTAAACCTCGAATAAAATATTCAACAATCATATTATTATCCGATACTACATAAGGCGCATATCTATTGAGTGCCATAAATCGCATCTGGTACTCTAAAACTGAAGAGTTACCTTGCTGGAGTGTCCGAAATGCTCCCTTTTCACTTGCTGCACTTGAATCGGAAAGAATGTGTCGTTAAATACATCAAGAAATTCCGACCAAGCGATAGCCTCTTCTGTCCTGCCTGCAAAAGTGGTCTGCATCTTCAATCGCCACCATTCCAATGCAAAACCCCGCAACTGATAGGCAGCTAGTACGACTTTATCTGTTGCCAGACACCTCTTGGTCATAAAGACCCTCTCAATCTCATGAACCCAGTGTTCTGTTGTATCTGGATTCGGCCCTCCTGAATAAGTAGGCGGCTGCAATCTCAGAAACTTCTCAACTTGCATCACTGGTTCCTCTGCTATTAACACTGGTGGTGGTGGTGGCAAGGGTACTACAAAAGGCACCTCCACTCCTGGAGGAATTGGAGCTATAGGTATAGTCTCTCCATCCCCAGGTGGCACGGCAACTGGTGGTACCGGCGCCTGCTGATCCATCCTCCTCCTAATATCAGTGAGGCTCTCCCAGATCCTCTCTATCATACGCTGAGTGCTCTCCTCTGGATCATCTCCTCCACCACCCCAATCTCTTCTATCAGCCATTTCAAATTTCTACATAAACAAAACATCAAACAAAAAAAAATAACAAATTATCAGAAACCAGGGCCCCTACCAGCAGTGTACAAAGACCGAAATAAGGCTATGTATCTTTCTAGTTCCCTTATATTAACACGGACCTTGCTCTGATACCAACTGTGATGGAACACCTCATCCAAGTCCGTTAAACCGATAACGTACTTGATTCGGGTCCGTCTCCCGCGAACGGGCTGAAGCCTCGCAAGGGATACCACACCATAGTCCGTGTAAACACAAAGGAACACATCATTTTATATATTTATATCACAAGTTTACATAGCCATATTTCCAAAGAACTGAAAGAAAGTACAAGAGCCTGGGGCATACCCCGAGGTACAACTGAAGGAAGTAAACAACTAGCTACACTACACTGCTGAAGGTGCTGACCCTGTACCGCTACAACGTGGCTCCGAACTGGACGACGGCCAAGAAACGTCCTCTTCGCCTTCACATGTGGGGGTAGGGGTGAGCCTCGCTAGTCACTGGCTCAGTAGGGAACTCCCCCAACACCGAGCAAACCCAACACAAGTACGAAAGAAGTAAACTATACTAACAGTTTATAGAACAGCTAAGCAGGATATTAAAGCTGTAAATATACTAACCGTTTGCCGACTACGTAAAACAACTATATTAAACAAATGGCAAAACCAAACAGGTATACGAGCTAAAGTAGAGTCCACCACACTCGATCCAAGTGAACTGGTTCGCGACACCAGTGACTGACTCGGACAACACACACAGGTCTTCCTCTCAGTCTCACAGCCACGGACGAAAGGTCCAGCTGCTGCTCCACGTGAAAAGGTCAAGCAACTGTGGAGACCAACTAAACACCACCATCTGCGGACCACACAGTCGCAGGCCCATTCTTGGCACCTCCAGAGACCTTGGCCCGGGCTCGCTAGAGTGAGGCACTGGAGAAGGACTAGCTGGGGACCAGTGTCCACTACTGGTGTCCGTACCCCCAACTACGAGTGCGCTACAAGTGACCAAAAGACAAGTACAACAGTCACTGTCCCACTGTCGTCTTTCCCTCAGTCGGACGTACAACTCAAGAAAAGGAGTGAGGGTGTCCAGGTCAGACGACACAGACCTCGACGGTACAACACAAGTACCGGGACAAAGCCCTGAGCTAACAGCCTGCCTCACAGAGAACCTGGGGCACCCAACTGGAGAGGTAACCACAGTAGGCGTCGCACTACTCGCCACGTATACAAAACCATGTGCACGTCACACACAAACCACGTGAAGTCTCGTACAAAACCTCGCGCACTGATAGTTCACCACACGTGAACACCACGTAAACACGTAAAGAACTAGCTAGGGTTGTACCTTGTACTCTAGTCATAGAAACCTCATGCACCCAGTGCACCACAGGAGCCAACATACCGCTCGTTATTTTTAAATATTCAATATAGCAACATTTAAATAAATGCATGCTAGCGGCAACATCAACTGCCGTCGATGAGATGTAAACGGCAAGATATCTGGCCGTTAATCTCCTAGCTGAAGAACCTGGCGTCAATCGATGTTGACGCCAAGATCCTCAACTCTAGTTCCTGCAAAAACCCTAAACCGATTCTACAGGCATTCTCGGTCCCAAAACCATCGAGAAAACATGAGGAAATACTTCCTCTAACATCCACACACTATAACCAAACCGTAACAGCAAGTTTCACTACTCAAATTAATCAAACCACCCATTAATCCGCATGGAACACTTCCTTCCCAGAAACGCTATTATCACGTCGTTTCATGCTTTCAGAATACATTAAAGCGATTAGAATGAACTAAAGGGATCGTCCCCTACCTCAGGACACACTTAAACCTCCTAAATCCTCCCGATTCGCACCAAATCCTCCACGAGCTTCTACGGGAATCACGCCTCGCACTGGCGTTTCCTGGCACAATTGGTCACCGCCACTCGTTCCACGATCCCCTAACCAGCCTTTAGCAACTTTTAGAAGTAGTAGGGGAGCAAAGGTGTGAAAGTAGGGCGAAGAAGAGGGAGAATCCAAGTGGAAAAGCTGCCCTCGGGTGACCCTATATTCTGCAAGTCGCACAGGTTGGCATCAACCCTGATGTCGCTTAGAGAACCGCCACCATAAACATCCACAAAGTCCGACGTTAAGTTCATAAGGTTGACGTCACCTTCGATGGACGTCAAACCAGTCAACGACCACACTTGGCCGTCAACCCCTACTCAACTGCAGCAGGTCCTATCTTGTTTCAGGACCAAACCTGCGCCAAACCTGCGCACACCACACGTCCAAACCACACTGACCTCACAAAGGCTACTACAACCATTACACACATGATTCATAAGGATCCCAAAAGCATGAGACGTTACATTATCCCTGCGAGGTGTCCCTTGTCATGATTACATGACGAGGTGTCCTTGCAAGGTGTCCCTCTTGTCATCATGACATGGTGAGGTATCCCTGTGGGGTGTCCCTTGTCATCATGACATGATGAGGTGTCCCTGATGAGGTGTCCTTTAGGCTCTCTATAAATAGAAGGGGTTCTCTTTGAAGTTTATGGGCTAGAGCTTGTGAAGAGAAACCACCTACTTCATCCCCCCTTCCCAACTCTCCCTGCTGTGCTCTCCCTAAGCAAGAGGAGAACTAGGAGCGCCGAGCCCTCTTGTTGTTGCTGCTACTTGCTGTTGTTAGCTGTTGTGTGGCATTGCACGACTAGGAGGAGTGGAACCACCTGTGTAGGAGGGGTCATCATCATCTCCGATCATCCACTGTGTGGATACTGCTAGAGGGAGTCTCGCGAGAGCTCCTTCAAACAAGGACTAGTTCTGCGCTTCAGGGGATATACGATCTCCCCTAGGTGAGATTGTCTCACGCCTTATTTGTATGTATGTTTACATGCACCGTACATCATAGCCCGATCAAGTACATAGATGGAAATCGATTTTTTTTTTGTTTTACTTCCGTTGTGCATGTGATGCCCCAAGTCGATTTCCAACACCCTAGACTTACCACCTAGAGTTTTAGAATTTTTTTGGATTCTAAACTCGTGTCCTAGACCCCCCAAATTCCTTATTTTTCTGTGTTCGGTCTGCACTTTCTGCAGAAAGGAGGTTGACGACAACTTTCTTGCCGCCAAGTTCCTGAGTTAACGACAATCGATCATGTCGTTAACCCATCCTGGCGGCAAGCCCCTTACCGTCAAGTTCATCTGATTTTACAGAACATTGATTTCAACTTATGTGATGTGATTTTATGTTTAGTAGATTGGATCATGAATTCCTGATAATTTTTTAGTATATTTATAAATAATAGATTTTTTGTTATGAGAAAAGGAGCATGTTAGGTCAGATTTAAATTCGGGTTAAATATGTATGATGTGTGATATTGTTACAAAAACTTTCCATGAACATAAGACTACTGTATGCATGTTTTAAGACTATTAGAACCGTCAGTTTACCGTCTACCATGTCTAATTGAATTATCTTGTTAGATTACATGAAATCTCTGTTAAATATTAAAAAAAGATATACTGTTGTGAAAATTCTGAAAAATTAACCATCTGATATATTTCTGCATAGAGTTTATGGTTAACATCTGAGCATGTTTTGACATTCATAAGTACTATTTCAAATTATAAGTTATTAAAAGATATATTAAGTATGATTAAACATGAAATAGTATTTTTTAGTTGATTAAAATCATGTTTAGGCATTGTTAAGCATGTTTTAATACTATTAAATAGCCATGATAAGTTCTGTAATTGAAATATATGTGTTTGGAATTATAAGCATGTGAGTGGACTATAGAGAGCATGTAAATAGTATTAAGCATGTGATTAATTGGAATAATGTGATTAAGTGAATGTTGTGCTGAAATTGACACTGCAACCATAGAAGGCGTTGGAGCCGTACTGTAAAAATGTCCCTATGGGAAGGCACAATGTGTATGTGATATCTTGTGGGCATCATGATGAAATCCTGGAGGTGGACAAGTACCACTGGTTCGGGTGGAGAGGACTTCTCCCGGTTCTGCATAGTTACCAAGATTCGTCACTATATTGCCTAGGTGACGGGTATGTGTGTCCTTTATGGTGGCTTGAACTATGTGTCTACGGCAAAATAACGTGTAAAGATGTGAACTATGTGTGAATGTGCCAAGTGATCATGTCAAAGTGATGTGCTTATGTGTTGCAATGTGGAATAATGTGAAACCATATGATCATGTTAAATTTATGTTAAAACAGCAAGAAAAGTGTGTGAATGTGTTATAAAAGCATGGGAAAAGTGATAGATATCATGCTAGTTTTTCTAGTAAACATGTGTTTAATTCCATGATCGAGTTATTTGGAAATATGTTATGAATGAGTTATCGTTGATGTCATGATTTAAGTTCAATCCTTGTGTAGATAGCATGTTATGGATTATTCATTGTATTTGTTTCATATGACATGAACTATGTGGTAAAATTTCTCTTATGTTAAATTGAGTAGCATGAATGTGAAATGTGTAAGGATGTGCCAATAGGTTGCTTGCTGAGTCTTTTATGAAGACTCATCCTTACTTTAACATACAGTGAGAAAGGTGTTACTGAGATAGAAGAGGAGATAGTAAGGAGCGACTCCGAGCAAGAGGAGTAGCAACGCTATTGGAAGACTATTTACATAGCTTGTACTTTCCATTTACTAGTATGTGAACAATGTTATGTTATGAACATGTTTAACTGTGGACTTTGTTTATTTACATTGCTACTATATAGACTGTGGGATGTGTGTAATGATGATGGAATAAGAATTTCTTTCATTTATGTTGTACTTTCCTTTTTTATTTATGTACATCTCTACCTACTACGTTGTGTTTGGGTACATGTCCCATTGTGACGACGCACTTTATATCGTTATGGATTGGTATAATCGTATCGGTATAAAGAGGGTCATTACAGAGATTGGTATCAGAGACCATAGGTTGAGATTGTACATAAATAAACCATCATCTACACAATTTTTCAAAGTCTTTATAGAATTAGTCCATACATGTGGAAAACTTCTAATAATGAATTAAAGATAGTTAAGAAAATAGTTAGGACTAAGTAATTTAGATTCTAACTGAGTTAATTGTTTTACAGGTAATGGCGAGCCATGGTAGGCATGGTACCCAGGCTCGGGAGGACGAGCAGAGATGTGAGGAAAGGGGTGAGCAGCAAGCCCCAACACCCTAGGGTCCCACGGTACTCCCTCCACTACCACCTGTGGATTATGGCGTGTTCATGCAAGACCTGGTCCAAGCGATGCAGACGTAGGCACAGACTTAGGCTACATTGCAGGCCCAATTACAGGCACGGGTTAGACTTGTTAAATAGGGGTAGCCTGTTTTGTTGATTGTATGATTGCTTATGTGTTGCTTTTTGTCTCAGGCTCAGGCTCCAGCTCCAGCTCCCTAGGAGCAAGGCCATGGTGGTCCGTTCATCATGGAGAGGTTTAAGAGGATGGATCCACCTTCTTTTAAGGGGGAGAGTCGGCCCCTTCTGGCAGAGAGCTGGATGAGAAAGGTAGAGAAGATCTTTCATGCTATCAGGTGTGCAGAAGATGATAAAGTTAGCCTAGCGACTTACATTCTACAGGTACGTAGAGTATATGTACATATGTAAGATTTAGATTTTAGATTAAATGGTGCTTATGGGTTATATCTTGCAAGAGAGAGCCGATGTTTGGTGGGCCTCTATGCTACGTACGAGGTATGAGGATGGAGCTTTGGAGGTGACTTGGGCCGAGTTTACTAGACTCTTCCGAGCCAAGTTTATCCCCGAGCATATTCAGGACAAGATGGAGAAGGAGTTCCTATCTCTTACACAAGGCTCCATGACTGTCCTAGAGTACAAGGCCAAGTTCATTGAGCTTTCCAAGTACACTCCCCACATTGTTGCAGATGAGTGCAGGAAGGCAAAGAAGTTCGTGATGGGAATCAGACCATCACTCAGGTTGAGATTGGTATCATTTGCCATCGAACTTTAGATGAAGCTCTCAACGCAGCATGCAGGCAAAAGAGCGAGATGGATCAGTACATGTAGGATAAGAGGGCAGCCCAGAAGAGGTCAGTGCCAAAGGCAGGACATGAGGAAGGCAGCCGTGTATCAATAGCCACATCGTATAGCAGCAGCTCCGAGTCAGTCAGCAGTTGCACCCCAGACACCCCGCTTCAGGCCCAGCGACAAGAAGGAGTGTCCTCATTGCGGAAGGACACACGGCAGCTCATAATGTTGGAAGCTAACAGGGAAGTGCCTGAAGTGTGGTAGCACCAAGCACCAGATCAGAGACTGCCCAAGACTTCAACAGTCTGTGCAAAGAGGAGTGCCAACAGCAGTGGCACCAGTGATAGGGAACCCAGGAAGGCCTCGGGCCCAATCCCGAGTGTATAAACTAGCACGTAAGAATGCAGAGCAGGCAGAGAACGTCACAGAAGGTACTGTTTTAGTTATGGGTGTGCAGGCTCGAGTATTCTTTGATACGGGTGCTACACACTCGTTTATTTCCGAGCGATTTTCTAAGTAGTTAGCGATAGAGTCTGGAGTTGAGGCAGAGGGGTTAGAGGTTCCCTTGTCTGTGCACACACCAAAAAGTACTGTAGTGACTAGGAAGTGCATTCCATCTTTACCTGTGTGCATTGAAGATCGAGGCTTGTTTCGGTGCTTCTACTTGCTCAAGATGAAAGACTATGATGCCATACTTGGTCTGGATTGGCTTGAGGAGCACTATGCCTTGGTCGATTGCAGGGGAAAGAGAATTACTTTCCGTATTCCTGAAGAGGATGAGTTCTCACATCCGTTGCTAAGGAATCTTGCGGGAAGGTTTGTGATCTCTGCCATGAAGGCTATGAAGATGGTGAATAAGGGTTGTGATGCTTTCCTTGCTAGTGTGGTCTTAGCTCCTAAGGCCGATCAGTCACGTACCCTTGGGGAGATCGAGGTTGTGTAGGTTTTTCTAGATGTATTACATAATAATTTGTCTAGATTGCCACCAGTAAGGGAGATAGAGTTCACTATTGAGTTGCTTCCAGGCACCTCACCTATCCTGTAGAGTTAGCTGAGCTGAGGAAGTAGTTGCAAGAGTTGCTTGACAAGGGGTTCATTCACCCTCGTTTAACATCATGGGGCGCACCTGTATTATTCGTGAAGAAGAAGGATGGTTCCCTCAAGTTGTACATTGACTACAGGAAGCTCAATCTGGTGACAGTAAAGAACAAGTACCCCTTGCCGTGCATAGATGATTTGTTTGACCAGTTGTAGAATGCATCCGTGTTCTCCAAGATTGATTTGCGATCCGACTAGCATCAGTTGAGGATCAAAGGAGAGGATGTTTCCAAGACTGCATTTAGGACCCACTATGGACACTCTGAGTTTCTTGTGCTTTCATTTGGTTTGACTAACACCCCTGCAGCATTCATGGATCTCATGAATAGGGTGTTTAGACCATACTTGGATAGCTTTGTTATGGTATTCATGGACGAGGTGTTAGTCTATTCACCTGATGAGGCTACACACTATGAGCATCTGAGGACAGTTCTAGAGGTTCTTCGAGAGCACAAGCTGTATGCCAAGTTCAGCAAGCGTGACTTCTGGATGCACGAGGTTCACTTCCCTGGGCATGTCGTCTCAGGCGCTGGAGTTGTTGTTGATCTAGCGAAGGTGCAAGCAGTGCTAGAGTGGGAGACTCTAAGGACACCATATGAGATCAGGAGTTTTCTTGGATTAGCAGGTTATTATAGGCGATTCATTGAATGTTTTGCCTCCATAGCAGCACCTTTGACCAAGCTGACTAGGAAAGGGGTTAAGTATGTGTGGTCTGAGGATTGTAAAAGTAGTTTCCAGAAGCTGAAGACAACGTTGACATCTGCACCCGTGTTGATTTTGCCTAATGGTGCTGAGGGTTTTGCAATCTATTTAGATGCTTCACAGATAGGCCATGGTTGTGTTCTGATGCAGCATGGTAAGGTAGTTGCCTATGCTTCTCGTCAACTAAAGGAGTATGAGCGTAACTATCCGACTCATGATTTGGAGTTAGTGGCTGTGGTCCATGCACTAAAGATCTGGAGACACTATATGTAGCAACCCGATATTTTTAAATAAATAATAAATAAAAATAACAAATGAAATGAATTAAATAAAATTTAATAAACATTAAAAAGTAATGGGCTTGAATGGATTAGCTCACACAGAGGTTATTGGGCCAAATTGGGAGTATGGTTATGGAGCAAGAACAAATACCCCTAAATTCGGAATATAAATGTACATAAAATAAGAAAGGGTAAATTAGGGTAAAAACTAATGAAATAAACCATGAAAGGTAAGCCAATTCGTGACCCTCCATTGCTAGCACATTCTAATGGTGATTCTACTCCAATTGGGAGGAGAAATCTCCAAAATATGGCAAGAACGAGTTGGAACCCTCAGGCACCCTTCCTAGTTGTAACGGGACATGGAATAAACCATAGACATATAAGTATTCAGCCAAAGACTAAAAGGGAAGGTTCACCAATGTGTTGGGGTCGTGGGAGGCTATGCTAGGGCACCAGGAGCAGAGGAGAATGGCTGGAGAACGGAGCTTCTTCCTCAACTGTGCTCTGTTGTGTCTTATGCATAACCCAGTGTTAGATCATCACAAAGGTAGGTATTCTCGAGCCAAATATGAATTAAACTCATACCATCTTGTAGTGCATCTTGTCTATATTTATATGCAAGTGATTTGCCTAATTTTCATCATGTAACCATCGACTTATAAGCATTTTCCCATCATCACGCAAGTCTACGTCGTTTCTTGTTCATGCGAGTTTGCAAGCCTAACGAGAGCAAATTGATTCGGTCCAAAGGCATAGATATCTTCTACTTGATGTCCCCTACAAGTTTCATGTTCATCCCTTTGTCTCTAGTGCCCTAGTTTGTGTGTTATAAGCATTGCATGAAGATCGCCGCATGTTTCTACGTTCTCGGGCTGCATGTTTGAATCGCGACGTAACCATACGTCGCGTTTCAGTGACTGGTATTGCGTCAGTCATGGCCATCGCATTTACTTGAAAGGAAACCAACCATGTCATCGCGATTTGGCTAGGGTTTTCTTTGTACCGCGCATCAAACTGTATGCCTGTTGACTGTTAGAAGACTTCTGAAACGCGACCAACAAGGTCGTCGCGTTTTATCGTTGTTTCTTGCCTCTAGGGAATCGTGCCTTTTGAATAGTTAGGGTTTGCATGAACGCGGCGGTCTTCGTCGTCACGTTTCTGACCCGTCTGTTAAACGCGACCATCATACCCGTCACGATTTACCTCCATTATTCCAGTAACCTTGAAAATCTATGGTGCAGGCTCTTAACATGTTTTCAACAATCTGGTTGGTTCTCTCAGTCTGCCCATCAGTCTGTGGGTGAAATGCGGTACTAAAGTTGAGCTTAGTGCCAAGTGCAGTCTGTAGTCCCTTTCAGATATGAGACGTGAATCTATGATCTCGATCCGAGACAATGGATGATGGAACTCTATGCAGTCTCACGATCTCTTTGACATATAGAGCGGCTAATACCTCCACAGACCACTCACTCTTTATAGGTAGGAAGTGTGCGGATTTGGTTAGTCGGTCGACAATGACCCATATGGCGTCGAATCCACCACGAGTCTTGGGTAAACCCATAATGAAGTCCATGCCAATGCTTTCCCATTTCCACTCCGAAATATCTAATGGTCTGAGTATGCCAGTAGGGTGTCTATGTTCTGCCTTTACCTGTTGGCAAGTAAGGCAATGAGCAGCATGCTCAGCTACCTCTCTCTTCATGTGCGGCCACCAAAATGTTCTTTTCATGTCGTGATACATTTTGGTACCTCCAGGATGAATAGTTAACTTCATCTGATGAGCTTTGTCCATTAAATTTCTCTTCAATTCTTCATTGTCTCGGACACATGTCCTTCCTTGGAATACAAGCCTTCCATCCTCGGCCATAGCAAAGTCCGACATTTCAGCTAAAGTTTCCTTGACACGAACCAAGAATGGATCACAGTCCTGTTGTGCTTTGATCACTTCTAGCATGTCAGATTTAATCTCGATATTGGCAACCAAGACTCGATCATCCCTATGTTCAATATTAAAGTCTAATCTCGCAAACTGTTCTAGTAATTGCATCTTGCCAAGAACTAGACTCAATAAAGATGCCATCGGCTTTCTACTAAGAGCATCAGCCACAGCATTTCCCTTGCCTGGATGGTACTGGATGTTGAAATCAAAATCCTTCAGGTATTCAAGCCATCTCCTCTGCCTCATATTAAGTTCCTTCAAGGAGAATAAATACTTTAATCTCTTATGGTCTAAATAGAAAGTAAACTACTCACCATATAAATAATGTCTCCAGATTTTTAAGGCGAAGACCACGGCAGCCAACTCTAGATCATGCATAGCGTAGTTGACTTCATGCGTCTTCAGTTGTCTTGAAGAATAGGCAATGACTTTCTCCTTCTGCATCAATACACAGCCAAGCCCAATTCTTGAGGCATCGGTATATATGGAGAAACCTTCTCCCTCTATTGGAAGAGCAAGAATAGGAGCTGAGGTCAGACATTCTTTTAATTTTTAGAAACTTTTCTCAGGGATTCTCTTTTCGTGTAAGACGAGTGAGAGGAACGGTGATCTTGGAGAAGTCCTTTATGAACTGCCTATAGTAACCAGCCAGTCCTAAGAAGCTCCTGATTTCTGTGACATTAGTTAGTCTCTCCCATTTGAGTACAGCTTCGACTTTGGAGGGATTAACGAGGATGCCGTCCTTTCAGATAACATGGCCCAAGAAAGACACTTCTTTGAGCCTGAATTCACACTTGCTCAGCTTCGCATACAATTTGTTGTCTCGCAAGACTTGCAGTGCTATCCTCAGGTGTTCTTCATGTTCTTCTTTGGTCTTTGATTATATGAGGATGTAATCAATGAAGATGACTACGAACTTGTCAAGATATGGTCAGTATATGTTGTTCATGAGTTGCATAAAGGCTGCAGGACCATTGGTCAAACCAAAAGGCATCACAATGAATTCATAGTGTCCATACCTGCTCCTGAAAGCCGTTTTGAAAATGTCATCATCCTTGATCCTCATCTGATGATAGCCAGATCGAAGGTCAATCTTGGAGAAATATTAAGCTCCAGATATCTGGTCAAAAAGTTCATTGACCTAAGGCAGTGGGTACTTGTTCTTGATGGTTAGATGATTGAGTTGTCGATAGTCGATACATAGCCTCATAGACCCATCTTTCTTTCTAAAGAACAACACAGGTTCTCCCCATGGGGAAGTACATGGTCTGATGAACCCCTTCTCTAGCACCTCCATCAGTTAGACCTTCAGTTTCTTTAATTCGGTAGGTGACATCCGGTACAGTTGACGCAACACTTGGGCAGCTCCAAGGATTAACTCAATAGCAAAATTGACATCCCTTTCCGGGGGAATCCCTAGCAGATCTTCGGGGAACACATCTCGGTAATCCTGGACTATGTGTATGTCTTCTATCTTAGACCCCTTCCTTTCAACTATCACGGCCGTAAGAAAAGCGAAGCAACCTTTCCTTATCATGTTGTGGGCCTTTATGGGAGAGACTAGAGACTCTTATGTCTAATTCCAGTGAATGACAACTTAGGGATTTCACTAAATGTAACTTTCCCTTTCTTATAGTCGACACTTTCCCCATAAGTGGACAACCAGTCGGCTCCCAAAATCACACCATAGTCTTCCATGGGCATACACACCACGTCGGCTTTTAGGTTATGTTCTCCGATCATCACATCAGTAGATGGAAAATATTTATTCAATTTCTCTTTCTCTCCCAGTGGGGTTGTGATAGAGAATTCCGATATTCCGCGTCGGGGCATGACACTATCTTTATGGTGTCAAGTTCAAGGTTTTTACAGACCACAAAAGCGTGAAGTACCTTTTCTCTCAAAAGGAGTTGAACCTGCGGCAGAGAAGGTGGATTGAATTTCTTAAGGACTACAACTTCAAACTTCAATACCATCTAGGGAAGGCGAATGCCGTGGCAGATGCACTCAGCAAGAAGAGGTCCCTACTTCAGCAGGATTGGAAGATGTTAGAGGATGCGGCATGTGCTATGACTGAGCTAGAGCCACAGTTATGTCAGGATTTCATGGCATAGTTGTCTATCTGATCCACTGTGTTGGACGAGGTGATTAAGCAGCAAGGAGCCGATCCTAGACTCCAAGAGATGGTGGGCAAGGCAGGCATTACTAGGGATGCGGACGGTGTTATTAGATGTCAGCACCGAGTATGTGTACCAGATGTCGTGGAGGTTCGTGAGCCAGTACTTGCAAAAGCTCACAGGTCACAGTTTTCCATTCACCTAGGCAACACCAGGATGTACCAGGATTTGAAGAGATCCTTCTGGTGGTCAGGCATGAAGAAGGATGTGCCAGAGCTTGTATCCCGATGTTTGGTGTGTCAGCAGGTTAAGGCCGAGCATCGGAGACCATCAGGCCTTATGCAGAAGATGGAGGTACCAGTGTGGAAGTGGGAAGCGATCACCATGGACTTTGTGACGGGTTTGCCTAGATCAACTAAGGGCAATGACTCGATATGGGTGGTCGTGGACCAATTCTCCAAGATTGCTCACTTCTAGTCCATGAGGAAGAAACAGTCTGTGGAGAGCTTGGCGAGGCTTTATATTGGTAGCATTGTGAGATTGCATGGTGTGCCGAAGTCTATTACCTCGAACAGAGACCCGCGGTTTACTTCAAGGCTGTGGCAGGGTCTTTAGGAGGCTTAGGGTTCTCAGTTGAAGCTCAGTTCGGCTGTTCACCCTCAGACAGATGGACAATCCAAAAGGACGATTCAGACGCTCGAGGACATGTTGAGAGCATGCGCGCTTGATCGGAAGGGCGGCTGGGAACGTCACCTAACTCTTGTGGAGTTTGCTTACAACAATAGTTTTCATGCGAGTATAGACATAGCTCCATTAGAGGCTTTGTACGGTCGGCCCTGTAGGTCTCCTTTGTGTTGGGAGGAGACAGGCGATAGGAAATTGGTGGGACCTGAGTTGGTACAAGAAACTTTAGATAAGATTCAGCTCATCAGGCAGAGGTTGATTGCAGCGCAGGATAGGCAGAAGATCTACGCCGATAATAGAAGGAAGGACTTAGAGTTCGAGATTGGTGAGCATGTTTTCCTCAAGTTTTTACCTACACGAGGCGTGGTCAGGTTAGGCAGGCATGGCAAGTTGAGTCCGAGGTTCATTGTCCCATTTGAGATTCTCAGGCGGATGGGCAGTGTGGCATACGAACTAGCTTTTCCCCTAGTGCCAGCAAGTGTACACCCTGTCTTCCATGTGTCTATGCTCAGGAGATATGTGCGAGATCCATCACATGTTATCAGTCACGAACCAGTGGAGCTTCAGCCAGATTTATCTTATGTGGAGCGACCAGTAGCCATCTTAGACCATAAGGTTCAGCACCTCAGGAACAAGGTTATTGCATCCGTGAAGGTGTTGTGGAGGAATTTCTCACGAGAGGAGACTACATGGGATCTTGAGGAGGCCATGAAGAAGCAGTATCCTCATCTGTTCGGTTAGTACTTTTGCTGTAACATCGGGGATGAAGTTTTCTTTTAGGGGGAGAGGGTGTAAGGCCCTAAAATTTCAGTGTGGTTGTGACTATTTTGATGTTTTATTGTTTTGCCTAAAATTTATTCTTAACATCAACATCCCTTGACGTTAAGGACTGGTTGACGGCAGGATGTGTGTCGTTTACTGTGAGGCCAGAGGATCTAGACGTCAACATCGATTGACGTTTATTTCCTATTGGCGGTAGCATTGTGGCCATTAACTTCTCCGACTGTGTTTGGGATTCCAGATCTGAAATTGTCTCGTTTTTTCCAGGAGACAGATTAGGAAACGTCCCCAACGGTCAGGACTCTTATGACCTAGGATTCCCCCGACCCAATTGCCTATAAAACCAAGTCATCTCTACAAAGAGGGGACTTTGGCTCAAAAGGGTTTTCTAGGTTTTAGGGAGAGAATATAGAGAGTTTGAGAGGGTAGATCCGGTGATTTGAAGGCTTCATGAACGATCTACTACAAGGGGGAGACTCTGTTGAAGATGGAGAAGCTCTCCTAACGACGGGAGATCATCTGCAAGAGTGTGAAGGTTGAATCAAGACGTGGAAAATCACCTCTTTGGCCTGGCCTAGGAGGGCTTCTTCGAAACATTCGATCTTTAGGGGTTTTTGGAGAGGCAAGTAACTTATGGGTTTCATCCCTAGACTTATCACCTAAAGTTTTAGGATTTTTCCAGATATTTCACTCGTGTCCTGGACCCCCAAATTCCTTATTTTTCTGTGTTCGGTCTGCACATTCTGCAGATAGGAGGTTGACGGAAACTTTCTTGCCGCCAAGTTCCCAAGTTAACGACAATCAATCATGCTGTAACCCATCTTGACGACAAGCCCCTTGCCGTCAAGTTCATCTATTTTACAGAACAATGATTTCAACTTATGTGATGTGATTTTTGGAAGGTTTGTGAATGTATGCATTTGTTATAAAATTTTCATTTTTTCAGGTATGTTTAGTAGATTGGATCATGAATCTTGATAATTTTCTGAGTATATTTGTAAATTATAGTTTTTTTGTTATGAGAAAAGGAGCATGTTAGGTCAGATTTAAATTCGGGTTAAATATGTATGATGTGTGATATTGTTACAGAAATTTTCCATGAACTTAAGACTATTGTATGCATGTTTTAAGACTGTTAGAACCGTCAGTTTATTGTCCACCATGTCTAATTGAATTACCTTGTTAAATTACATGAAATCTCTGTTAAATGTTAAAAATAGATATACTATTGTGAAAATTCGAAAAAATTAACCATATTATATATTTCATGTGTAGAGTTTATGGTTAAAATATGAGCATATTCTGACATCTTAAGTACTGTTACCAATTATAAGTTATTAAAAGATATATTAAGTATGATTAATCATGAAACTATATTTTTCTGTTGGTTAGAATCATGTTTAGGCACTATTAAGCATATTTTTAATACTGTTAGACAGTCATGATAAGTTCTGTAACCTGAAATATATGTGTTTGGAGTTATAAGCAGGTGAATCGACCATAGAGAGCATGTAAATAGTATTAAGCATGTGATTAATTAGAATAATGTAATTAAGTGAATGTTGTGCCGAAATTGACACTGCTACCATAGAAGGCTGTTGAGCCGTACTACAGAAAAGTCCCTATGGGAAGGCTCAATGTGTATGTGAAATCCTGTGGGCATCAGGATTAAATCCTGAGGTGGACAAGTACCACTGGTTATGGTGGAGAGCTCTTCTCCAGGTTCTGTATAGTTACCAAGATTCATCACTATATTGCCTAGATGATGAGTATGTGTTATGTGTGTCCTTTATGGTTGTTCGGACTATGTGTCTACGGTAAATTAATGTGTAAAGATGTGAACTATGTGTGAATGTGCCAAGTGATAATGTGAAAGTGATGTGCTAATGTGTTACAATGTGGAATAATGTGAAACCATGTGATCATGTTAAATTTATGTTAAAACAGCAAGAAAAGTGTGTGAGTATGTGTTATAAAAGCATGGAAAAGTGATAGATATCATGCTAGGTTTGCTAGAAAACATGTGTTTAATTCCATGATCAAGTTATTTGGAATTTGGAAATATGTTATGAATGAGTTATCGTTGATACCGTGATTTAAGTTCAGTCCATGTGTAGCTAGCATGTTATGGATTATTCATTGTATTTGTTTAATATGACATGAACTATGTGGTAAAATTTCTCTTATGTTAAATTGAGTAGCATGAATGTGATATGTGTAAGGTTCTGCCAATAGGTTGCTTGCTAAGTCTTTTATGAAGACTCATCCTTGCTTTAACATACAGGTGAGATAGGTGTTCCTGAGATAGAAGAGGAGATAGTGAGGAGCGACTCCGAGCAAGAGGAGTTGCGGCGCTATTGGAAGACTATTTACATAGCTTGTACTTTCCATTTACTAGTATGTGGACAATATTATGTTATGTTATGAACTTGTTTAACTGTGGACTTTGTTTATTTACATTGCTACTATATAGACTGTGGAATGTGTGTAATGATGATGGAATAATAATTTCTTTCATTTCCGTTGTACTTTCCTTTATTATTTATGTACATCTCTACCTACTACATTGTGTTTGGGTGCATGTCCCACTGTGACGATGCACTTTATATCGATGTTGATTGGTATAATCGTACCGGTATAAAGAGGGTCGTTACACTTTCACCTCAACCAAGTGCTTCTTTTATGAGCTGAGAAGTAACTCACTGATATAGACCTCCAATTGGTCACACCACTAGACACAAGCTAGCCTTACCTTCAAGTCAAAGGCAACGCTTGCACTGCAAGCCTTCTCTTCGAACAAAGAGGAACATTGTCTATAGCCCCACAGGAACACACCACCCAGCACACTGCTGGTCTTTGTAGACACGCCAATTTTACCTGAATTGGACAAAATCTCGAGTTGCACTGTAACGCCTCAATGTGATTGTCTTTAATCACCTTTTCAAGTGATTTCCCCGAATTTCCTGTTGAACTTTCAGACTTTTCGGAATTTCCATGTCTTTAAAAGCTTTTTTAGGAGCCTTTAGATAAGTCTACAAAAGAGTCTAGAAAAAAACACAAAAAAGAATCATCACTATTTTAAATCGCGACCAGAACGAAGGCCCCATATTAAATGCCATAAGAGCGACGCCCTGAGGCGACGCAATTCAACTACCGACGTTAAAAAAGGGCGTCCATGACGGCCGCCGTGGTTCAAAAGTCAACAAATTCAGGCTGTGCCAGAACGTACACGCTCTAACACCTGTGGTAGGCTCTGAAAACGCGTCGTGGTTGTACGACGCGATTCTTAACCGCCCTGCACGTGCCATGCCTCTATCAGGCATCAGAAGGTTGTCAGTACGATGTCAGACTCTGAATCGCGCCCAGACAGCATGTCGCGATTAAGAACCGCCAGTTACAGCGTTACAAATGTTCAGGCGGTTGTTAATTGCGACCAGTATGACAGACGCATTTTTGGGACGCAAATGAGGTCATAGTTGTCCAATCGATTTGACCTTTCATAATGAGACGAGTATGGTCGACGCGATTCTTAAGATCGCTGCGCGTCGTAATCATCATATTTTGGCAAGTTGATGGGACATCTGCCGACCTAATGAATCGCGACGTCCCCCATGGCCGCAATTTTACTTAAAAAACGTCTGCTGGGTTGGACGTGATTTAAAACAGTGAGTCTATATATACAAGACCCCTGCGCAGCAATGAAGAGAGAGAGACCTTACCCCCACCAGAGCGGCGAAGCCCTGCCCGTCCAACGCATCGCCTGCCTGCCATTCCGTTCCACGTCCGCCGGGAGCTCTAGTAGGACGATCTTATCGTCCAGAACCTACCGTTCCGGAGCCGGAGGACGATCCGCGCCGTATGCTCCACAACGAGGCGTCACCATCCATCACGCTGTTCCCGGGCTCTCACAGCCTTTCTCTCCCCCTGTCTGGGTCACCAGACAACACACACGCACACACGTGCATGCTCCCCCCCCCCCCCATCTAGTTAGGGGTTTTTCATTCTGTATTTAGGAGGTGCGTCTGCGCCATTTTATGTACCGTCCGCTATCTTCCGTTGTCTTTTTCATTTACTAACCGTCCGCCTAATCCATTTCCGTTCTCATCCTCTTCAGGTACTGCAGGCTAAATCTCCTTTGCCGGCCGGCCGGTGGAAGGAGGAGGAAGGACCCACCGCACACACATCCCACTACTTTCCACGGGTCCAAAAGGTACACATCCCCTAGACCGTCCCTACTTTTGGTACTTTTTAGTAAAAGTACCTGGCGATCGCAGCTTTTCTTTACTTTCCGTACACTTTTATTCACTGTGTGGGCGCCGTTTATTCTCTCGTTATCCACCCTTTCCCACACACCCCAAAAGGGGGAGAAAAGGGAGAGGTGGGACACCCGGGGGAAATAACCACATCTACAACTTGGCGATCACGGTGGGACCCTCTTCTTTTAGCCCGGTACCGCTTTATTTAGCCCCGTGTGGCGTTGCTTCCAAGTTAGTTTAGTCATTTCCTACATGTTTGTTTAAGCCTCCTTTTAGCCCTTTCCATTAGCATGCTAAAAATGGTTTGATAGGATTTAAATAAATAAAATATATATATATAGTTCCATAGTCCTTTACCATCTTATCATCTTTGCTAGATGAGAGTTTTGGGTTTGGAATCCCCACCCCCCTTAATCTACCCCAATTGCATGCTAATCCACCCCATGGGGTGGGATTTCGTTGGGAGGTTTCTGAGTTGAATCGCGACGATAGCCGACGCGCGATTCAGCCCAGTTGTTCATACTCAGAGACATTTTGTAAGAGGGTTTTCTGTGTAGATACGCGTCGGGAACATACGACGCGTTTCTGTTTGTTCATTTATTTTTCGCAGCTTTTTTAGAAATATATATGTTCTGTGCTATTGCGCGTCAACCCAAACGACGCATTTTGTGAATCTCTGTTGTGTGGCGGCCTGTCTGGACGCAGTTCTGAACAGAGTCCTCAGGGAGTCGCCTCGGCTCTTACAGCTGTCACAACCTGTCAGATCCGCGGCCGACTGAAAGAACACGATTTAAATTAGCACCCTCTGCGGTGGACGCGATTTAAATCCTTTCTAGGACCTCCAGCTGCTTGCCTTGTGTTGTTTCTACCTTTCTTTTAATAGCCAGGGGACTTCCTTCCCCCATTTCCTAGGATCCAAACACATCTCTCGATGGGAACCATCTCTCCATTGGGCATTCCATCCCTTTGGACTAGAAAATTCCTGCCGGGACCTCCGTAAATCTCCGTACCCCTTGGATTCTCTCACGGCGGACCAAGTTGGTTGTACCAGATACCGGCGACCTGGATAGAGTGCCTATTGTGGAGAGATTGCTTTAAAAGTGAACCCTGAAGTATCATTATACCCACATGTCAAGTTCACTTCTTCTCTTGAGTGACACACTTAAGCTAAAACCCATGTTGATCATTTCAAACATAATTAAGTGGACGTAATCAGTGCTAACTGTGTGCTTAAAATCAAGTAATCTTCTCCCTCATTGGTTGAGTAGTTGTCTGGTACTGTTTTCTGAGCCGTCCTGCATGCAACTCCGATCTGGCCGTTCTCTTTCCATGGCTGATTACAAGGACGCAGGCCAAGACGGGGTGTATGACGAAATCTATGGGTCTAGCTCTTATCTTCCTATCAATCCGCCCAATCCACATGTGAACGTGGTGGACGCGCAACCCCAGATCCCCCAGATTCGCCAGAGGCAAGACGATCCTTCTGCCTCTGTTAATCTTTCTCAGCTTATGGGATCCTACAGAACCTTCAAGCTTCTCAGGTGCCAGGTGCCCACGCTGCCCTAAATGGGAAATCTGTTGTCAACCCCGATCCCTCCGGTTACCCGAACCAGGGACCCCGGATTGAGTCCATCCCGATACGGGTGGGCAAATTTCGCCAGCCCCTTCACGGGCCTGTTCTGTTATCCATTCCCGGATCATAGTCCAGAAGACAGGTACGGGCACCCGCTGACATGGCACACCTGCTTATCAACCACGGGTTCCGACCTGGGGTCCCGCATGTGTCAGCATCCCTCACCAATACTGTAACGTCGCGTGCTTTTCGGATCCATACGGATCATGTGTGTGTTGGTTGTGTAGGCCGTTGTGAGGCCAATGTGAGTTGGTTGTGTGGAATGTATGGTGTGGATGTGTGGCTTGAGCAGGTAAAGTGCAGGGTTGGTCCTGAAATGAAATAGGATCTGCTGCAGTTCAGTTGGAGTTGGCGGCCAAGGGTGGCCGTTGACTTGTTGGCGTCCAGGTAAGTGGACGTTGACTGCATGAACTTGGCGGCTTAGGATGTGGACGTTTATGGTGGCGGTTGTTCTTTGTGGCATAGGGGTTGACGCCAACCTGAGAATTCTGCAGGTTATAGGCTCACCCGAGGGCAGGTTTCCTACCCTGTTCTCAATCCCCCTTGCCCCAGCTTGTTGCCCCAGTGTTCCTAAAGCTTCCAACAAGTACTGAAGGGTGCTTGGAGGATCGTGGAACGCGTGGCGTCGCCGAATGTGCGAGGAAGGAAACGTCGTGACGTGGTGCAATTCTCGTGGGAACTCGCGGAGGGTTCGGCGTGAACCGGGAAATTGCGGGAGGTTCTAGCGTGTTCTGAGGTAGGGAACGAACCCGTTTAGCTCCATAGAAACATTAAAACACATCGTAACCACCTGAATCAGCATGATAATGTATTTTCGGATTAAGTTGCACCATACGGGGATATGGGTGGTTTGAGTAATTTAGTGAACAAAGCATGTTGTGTTGGGTTGTTTTGGGTTCATGCATGTTTAAAGAACTGTTTTAGTATATTTTTCTGTAGTTTAAACAGTTGGAAAACCTGTAGAGCCGGATTAGGTTTTCTGCAGGGTTTGAGGCCGAAGAACTTGGCGTCAACATCGCTTGTCGCCAAGCTCCTCAGCCAGGATGTAGACGGCCAGATCCCTTGCCGTTGACTTCTTGTAAGCGGCGGTCGATGTTGCCGCCTACTGGTTATGAACAGAAATGACTAAGTTATGGTATTTATCGATGATGCGTGTGTATTGGTACATGAGGTGCACTGAGTGCACATGGCTCTCGTGTTTAGCATACAAGGTATGTTGTTAGTTACTTACTTTCGTGCTGCGCGTTATATTACGCGAGTCAGTTGGGTTCACGTGTAGTGAACCATTGTTACTTTTGGTTTACGTGAGGTTTCACGTGGTTTGTGTGTGATGTGCACGTGGTTCTGTGTACGTGGCTAGTAGTACGACGCCTACCGTGGTTACCTCACCAGTTGGGTGCCCTAGATTCTTTGTGAGCCAGGCTGTTAGCTCGGGGCATTGTCCCGGTACTTGTGTTGTACCGTCGAGGTCTGTGTCGTCTGACCTGGACACCCTCACTCTTGTGTTTGAGTTGCACGTCCGGCTGAGGGAAAGATGATAGTGGGACAGTGACACTTGTGTTTGTCTTTAGTCACTTGTAGCGTGCTCGTAGTTGGGGGTACGGACACCAGTAGTCGACACTGGTCCCCAGCTAGTCCTTTTCCAGTGCCTCACTCTAGAGAGCCCGGGCCAGGGTCTCCTGAGGTGTCAGGCATGGGCCTGCGACCGTGTGGTTCTCAGGTGGTGGTGTTTAGTTGGTCTCCACAGTTGCTTGACCTTTTCACGTGGAGCGGCAGCTGGACCTTTCGTCCGTGGCTGCGAGACTGAAAGGTAGACCTGTGTTAGCTTGTCCGAGTCAGTTTCTGGTGTCGCGAACCAGTTCACGTGGCTCGTGTTGGCTGTCTCTACTTTAGCTTGTACACATGTACTGGTTTGCCGTTTAATTATTAAAGTTGTTTTACGTAGTCGGCAGACGGTGAGTACTTTTACAGCTTTATTATTCTGTTTAGCTGTTCTATAAATTGTTGGTATTGTTTACTGCTTTCGTACCTGTGGTTTTGGTTTGCTCGGTGTTTGGGGAGTTCCCTACTGAGCCATTGACTAGCGAGGCTCACCCCTACCCCCACAAGTGAGAGCGAGGAGGACGTTTCACGACCGTCGTCCACCTCAGAGCCGCGCCGTAGGGGTGCAGGGTCAGTACCTCCAGCGGTGTAGTTCCAGCTGTGTAGTACTCCAGTAGTGTAGCTTAGATAGTTGTTTACTTTCTTCAGTTGTACCTCGGGGTATGTCTTAGGCTCTTGTACTTCTTTTCAGTTTTTGTGGAAATTTGGCTATGTAACTTGTGAATTATATATTTATAAAATGGTGTGTTCCTTTGTGTTTACACGGACTGTGGTTTGGTTTCCCTTGTGAGGCTTCGGCCCGTTCGCGGGAGGTGGACTCGGATCAAGTACGTTATCGGTTTAACGGGCTTGGCTGAGGCATTCCGCCACAGTTGGTATCAGAGCAAGGTCCGTGTTAATATAAGGGAACTAGAAAGATACATAGCCTTATTTCAGTCTTTGTACACTGCTGGTAGGGACCCTGGTTTTTGATAACTTGTTTTTTTTATTTTGTTTGGTATTTTGTTTATGTAGAAAATTTCTGGAATGGCTGATAGAAGAGATTGGGGTGGTGGAGGAGATGATCCGGAGGAAAGCACCCAGCGTAGGATAGAGAGGATCTGGGAAAGCCTCACGGATATTCGGGCGAGGATGGATCAGCAGGCGCCGGTAGCACCAGTTGCAGTGCCACCTGGGGATGGAGAGGTTGTACTTGTAGCTCCAGTCCCGCTGAGAGTGGAGGTACCTTTTGCAACACCTGTGCCACCACCACCACCAGTGTTGATAGCAGAAGAACCAGTGATGCAGGTGGAGAAGTTTCTGAGATTGCAGCCACCTACTTATTCAGGAAGGCCGAATCCAGATACAGCTGAGCATTGGGTTCATGAAATTGAGAGGGTCTTTGCGACTATGAGGTGTCCGGCAGCAGATAGAGTTGTATTAGTTGCTTATCAGTTGAGGGGTTTTGCCTTGGAATGGTGGCGACTGAAGATGCAGACCACCTTCGTAGGTAGGACAGAGGAGGCCATCACTTGGTCGGAATTTCTTGATGTATTTAACGATACATTCTTTCTGATTCAAATGCAGCAGTTGAAAAGGGAACAATTCCGGACTCTTCAGCAAGGTAACTCTTCAGTTCTAGAGTACCAGATGAGGTTTATGGCACACAGCCGTTATGCACCTTATGTTGTTTCTGATAATAATATGATGGTTGAGTACTTTATTAGAGGCTTGAGAGTGGAATTGCAGGATGTGATAGTACCTCTTATGTGCAAGACAGTGGAAGAGGCAGCTCAGAGAGCAGCTACTTTGGAGAGATCTATTCGGACTTGTCAGGTGGGCGAGTCAAGTTCAGGTAGTTTTCGGTTACCGCAGCAGTCAGTGGGTGCAAGCAGGGGTAAAGCACCAGCAGGACCTTCTTCATCAGGCTTCGATAAATGGGGTCAAAAATTAAAGCAAGCATTTAAAGGAAAAGGAAGAGGATGGGGAGGTCATCCGCAGTTCCAGCAGGGCCGAGGTAGGCCTGAGGTGGAGGAGTCGCAGCAGAGTACTGTCAGGCAGCCTGTTACTCCACCGGGATATAGATGCTATAATTGTAATCAGCCGGGACATTTGATCCGCAATTGTCCCTATCCGAGGGAGTATGGATATGATAGAGTTGTGCAGCAGCAGCAGCCTCAGCAGTTTCAGCAGCCACATCAGGTCGTGGCAGAGGAGCACCGTAGCAGCGAGGAAGAGGCCGGGTTATGGCTATCACCCGAGCCCAGGCGGAGGCATCGAATATGATAGAAGGTACTTTACCTCTTATGAATATTCAGCAAGAGTTTTATTGATTCGGGTGCCTCTCATTCTTTTATTTCCGAAGAATTTCTGGATTGTATGGCTCATCCTTTAGAAGAGAAATCTTGTGAGTTGGTAGTGGAGGTTCCTTCAGGTGAGTTTTTACTCACTTCGAGCTATATAGATGAAGCTCCTGTTATGATTGAAGGGAACCAGATGCCGGGTCGGTTATATGCCTTGCAATTGTCAGATTATGATATTATTCTGGGTATGGACTGGCTTGAGATGTATGGAGCAATGCTTGATTGTAGAAAGAAAAGGATCAGATTTTGTCATCCTAATGGTGCGGTATTTGAATATCAAGGTATGCCTTTTTATACCTCTAAGTTTCTAATTTCTGCAATTAAAGCTAGAAAGTTGATAAATGCTGGATGTGTGGCTTATTTAGCCTCAGTAAGTCTGGTAGAAGCTAGTCAGCCAGTAGAAGCAGTTCCCGTGGTTAGGGAATTTGCTGATGTTTTTTCTGAGGATTTGCCTGGTTTAGCTCCACATAGAGAGGTAGACTTTACCATTGAGTTGCTGCCAGGTACCATGCCGATTTCTAAAGCTCCATATCGGATGGCACAGCAGAACTTAAAGAATTGAAAAAGCAGTTAGAAGAGCTGTTGCAGAAAGGGTTTATTAGACTGAGTCATTCCCCGTGGGGAGCACGGTTTATTTGTGAAAAAGAAAGATGGAAGTTTTCGGATGTGTATTGATTATAGAAAGTGAATGATGTGACCATCAAGAATAAGTACCGTTCCGAGGATAGATGATCGTTTGATCAATTGCAATCAGCAAAGGTGTTTTCCAAAATTGATTTGAGGTCCGGGTACCATCAGTTAAGAATTAAAGAAGAAGATATAGACAAGACAGCATTCAGAACTAGATATGGTCACTTTGAGTTTGTGGTTATGCCTTTTGGGTTGACTAATGCTCCTGCAGGTTTTATGGATCTGATGAATAGAATTTTTCATCCATATTTAGATCAATTCATTGTGGTCTTTATCGATGATATTCTGATTTACTCAGCATCTGAAGAGGAGCATGCAGCTCATTTGAGGTTTACCCTGCAATTGTTAAGGGATAACCAGTTGTTTGCCAAATTCAGTAAGTGTGAATTTTGGTTGAAAGAAATTCATTCCTGGGTCATGTTATCTCTATGGAGGAGTGGCAGTGGACCCAAGTAAAGTGGAAGCAGTGATGAGATGGGAAGTGCCTAGGACAATAACTGAGATTAGAAGTTTTCTGGGATTAGCAGGTTATTACAGGCGCTTCATTCAAGATTTTTCTAAGATTGCGGCACTATGACTAAGTTGACTAGGAAAGGTGTTTTTGTGTGGTCCGGTGAATGTCAGAAAAGTTTTATGGAATAAAGAAGAGACTTACTTCAGCACCTATATTGACATTACGGCAGGAAGTGGAGGTTTTGTGTTGATACTGATGCTTCAAGGAGAGGTCTTGGAGCAGTACTTATGCAGCATGGTAAAGTGATAGCGTATGCGTCAGACAATTGAAGCCAGCAGAGGAGAATTACCCCACTCATGATTTGGAGTTAGCAGCAGTTGTATTTGCCTTGAAAATGTGGAGGCATTATGTATGGCGAGAGATTTGAGATCTTTACAGATCATAAAAGCTTGAAGTATATCTTCTCGCAGAAAGATTTAAATCTTCGCCAGCGCAGATGGATCGAGTATTTGAAAGATTATGATTTCAGTTTGGCTTACCATCCGGGTAAGGCCAATGTTGTAGCAGATGCCTTGAGCAGAAAGGCATATATGAATTTGATGATGATTAAAGAGTGGAAGTTGTATGAAGAAGTAGCGGAGGACTCCTTATATGTGCCCAGTAGTCAGCGACGGGCAGTGCTAGCTGCTAGTGCTGTAGAACCGTCTTTGTATGGCAGATAGTTGAAGCTCAGAGAGCAGATGCCAGTTTGGCTGAAATTGTAAAAATGGAAGGAGTTACTATTGATGATAATTGTGTGGTCAGGCTCAGGGGCAGGTTGTTTGTTCCTGCAGAGAGAGAGGTGAAGCAGCGAGTATTGGAAGAGGCTCATAAATCTAGGTACACTATTCATCCGGGTAGTACTAAAATGTACCATGATTTGAGAAAGCATTTCTGGTGGCCTCTTATGAAAAAGGAAATAGCAGAATTCGTTTCAAGATGTGCTATCTGTCAGCAGATTAAAGCAGAGCATCAGAAGCCTGGAGGTCTATTGCAACTGTTGCCTATTCCAAAGTGGAAGTGGGATGATATTGCTATGGACTTTGTGGCAGGTTTACCAAAGTCGAGTTCAGGGCATAATGGAATATGGGTATTTGTTGACAGATTGACCAAGGTATGCAGATTAGTGGCAGTGAGTATGTCTTAGACAGTGGACAGGTTGGCAAATATTTATGTTGAAAAGATTGTTCCACTGCATGGTATCCCGAAGACAATTGTGTCTGATAGAGATCCAAGATTTACTTCTGGTTTTTGGAGAAGTTTGCAGAAGGTGATTGGAACTGAGTTGAGGTATAGCTCCGCTTATCATCCTCAGACAGATGGTCAGACAGGGAGGACTATCCAGACAATTGAAGATATGTTGCGGGCTTGTTGTTTAGTTTGGGGAGGTAGCTGGGAGCATCATTTGGGAATGGTTGTGTTTGCCTACAATAATAGTTATCATACCAGTCTTGGGATGGCACCGTATGAAGCTTTATAAGGAAGGCCATGTAGAACCCTATTGAACTGGCATGAAGTGGGAGAAAGGCAGTTAGTGGGTCCTAAATTGATTCAGCAAACCACTGAAGTAGTGAAGTTTATTAAAGAGAAATTGCAGGCAACTCAAAGTAGGCAGAAAAGTTATGTAGATGTCCGGAGAAGACCACTTCAGTTTGAGGTGGGAGATTTTGTTTTCCTGAGAGTTTCTCCAAGTAAGGGAATCATGAGGTTTGGCAAGTCTGGAAAGTTGAGCCCGAGATATGTGGGACCCTTTCAGGTGTTAGAAAGGATTGGGGAAGCAGCTTATAGGCTAGATTTTCCAGCAGATTTTGCAGATGTGCATGATATTTTCCATATCTCCATGTTGAGAAAATGTTTTGAAGATCTAGCTCAAATAATCAGATATCAAGGTGGTGACCTGAGGCGGACATGACTATGCCAGAATATCTGGTGCAGATCACAGATCGAAAGATGAAGAAGCTGAGAAATAAAGAAATTGAGCTAGTTAAAGTGAGATGGGAAAATAGGTTGGGAGGTGAGGATACCTGGGAGTTAGCCAAGGAAATGGCTAAAGGGTATCCCTATCTGTTTGAATAAGCTCTTATATTTCTTTTTTAGATGATAGTGCTTGTAAAGATGTGTATGTTTAACTTGTTTAACTTTGAGTTATGTTATGAATTTCGAGGTCGAAATTTTCTTTTTAGATGATAGTAATGTAACGTCGCGTGCTTTTCGGATCCATACGGATCATGTGTGTGTTGGTTGTGTAGGCCGTTGTGAGGCCAATGTGCGTTGGTTGTGTGGAATGTATGGTGTGGATGTGTGGCTTGAGCAGGTAAAGTGCTGGTCCTGAAATGAAATAGGATCTGCTGCAGTTCAGTTGGAGTTGGCGGCCAGGGGTGGCCCTTGACTTGTTGGCGTCTAGGTAAGTGGACGTTGACTGCATGAACTTGGCGGCTTAGGATGTGGACGTTTATGGTGGCGGTTGTTCTTGGCGGCATAGGGGTTGACGCCAACCTGAGAATTCTGCAGGTTATAGGCTCACCCGAGGGCAGGTTTCCTACCCTGTTCTCAATCCCTCTTGCCCCAGCTTGTTGCCCCAGTGTTCCTAAAGCTTCCAACAGGTACTGAAGGGTGCTTGGAGGATCGTGGAACGCGTGGCATCGCCGAATTGTGCGAGGAAACGTCGTGACGTGGTGCAATTCTCGTGGGAACTCGCGGAGGGTTCGGCGTGAACCGGAAATTGCGGGAGGTTCTAGCGTGTTCTGAGGTAGGGAACAAACCCGTTTAGCTCCATAGAAACATTAAAACACATCATAACCACCTGAATCAGCATGATAATGTATTTTCGGATTAAGTTGCACCATACGGGGATAATGGGTGGTTTGAGTAATTTAGTGAACAAAGCATGCTGTGTTGGGCTGTTTTGGGTTCATGCATGTTTAAAGAACCATTTCAGTATATTTTTCTGTAGTTTAAACGGTTGGAAAACCTATAGAGCCGGATTAGGGTTTCTGCAGGGTTTGAGGCCGAAGAACTTGGCGTCAACATCGCTTGTCGCCAAGCTCCTCAGCCAGGATGTAGACGGCCAGATCCCTTGCCGTTGACTTTTTGTAAGCGGCAGTCGATGTTGCCGCCTACTGGTTATGAATAGAAATGACTAAGTTACGGTATTATCGATGATGCGTGTGTATTGGTACATGAGGTGCACTGAGTGCACATGGCTCTCGTGTTAGCATACAAGGTATGCTGTTAGTTACTTACTTTCGTGCTGCGCGTTGTATTACGCGAGTCAGTTGGGTTCACGTGTAGTGAACCATTGTTACTTGTGGTTAACGTGAGGTTTCACGTGGTTTGTGTGTGACGTGCACGTGGTTCTGTGTACGTGGCTAGTAGTATGATGCCTACCGTGGTTACCTCTCTAGTTCGGTGCCCCAGGTTCTTTGTGAGCCAGGCTGTTAGCTCGGGGCTTTGTCCCGGTACTTGTGTTCTACCGTCGAGGTCTGTGTTGTCTGACCTGGACACCCTCACTCTTGTGTTTGAGTTGCACGTCCGGCTGAGGGAAAGACGACAGTGGGACAGTGACACTTGTGTTTGTCTTTAGTCACTTGTAGCGCGCTCGTAGTTGGGGGTACGGATACCAGTAGTCGACACTGGTCCCCAGCTAGTCCTTTTCCAGTGCCTCACTCTAGAGAGCCCGGGCCAGGGTCTCCTGAGGTGTCAGGCATAGGCCTGCGACCGTGTGGTCCGCAGGTGGTGGTGTTTAGTTGGTCTCCACAGTTGCTTGACCTTCTCACGTGGAGCGGCAGCTGGACCTTTCGTCCGTGGCTGCGAGACTGAGAGGTAGACCTGTGTTAGCTTGTCCGAGTCAGTTTCTGGTGTCGCGAACCAGTTCACGTGGCTCGTGTTGGCTGTCTCTACTTTAGCTTGTACACCTGTACTGGTTTGCCGTTTAATTATTAAAGTTGTTTTACGTAGTCGGCAGACGGTGAGTACTTTTACAGCTTTAATATTCTATTTAGCTGTTCTATAAATTATTGGTATTGTTTACTGCTTTCGTACCTGTGGTTTTGGTTTGCTCGGTGTTGGGGGAGTTCCCTACTGAGCCAGTGACTAGCGAGGCTCACCCTTACCCCCACAGGTGAGAGCGAGGAGGACGTTTCATGATCGTCGTCCAGCTCAGAGCCGCGCTGTAGCGGTGCAGGGTCAGTACCTCTAGCAGTGTAGTTCCAGCTGTGTAGTACTCCAGCAGTGTAGCTTAGATAGTTGTTTACTTTCTTCAGTTGTACCTCGGGGTATGCCCCAGGCTCTTGTACTTCTTTTCAGTTTTTGTGGAAATTTGGCTATGTAACTTGTGAATTATATATTTATAAAATGGTGTGTTCCTTTGTGTTTACACGAACTGTGGTTTGGTTTCCCTTGCGAGGCTTCGGCCCGTTCGCGGGAGGTGGACTCGGATCAAGTACGTTATCGGTTTAACGGGCTTGGCCGAGGCATTCCCCACAAATACCCTTCCTGGGCAGAAGCCCATTGTGCTGTCCCTTCCGCTGCTCCCCAACAATCTGTAAATCAGCTTACCCAGGCCCTTCTGGCTAAGGTAAACAAATTGGAGCGCGATTTGAAGATGGCGTCTGCCCCTAAAGATTCTTTTGAACTGGCATTGCCTTCTATGCCAGTCTTTCATTTACCTCCGTCAGAAATGCCGGTCTATCGCCCCTACAATGGCACCAGCAGCCCTTTCGTACACATCCAGGAATTCATGTACGAATCCTCTTTCTGGCAGGATGACAATTGTGCCCTTGCCTTCCTGTTTCGTCGGTCCCTGGACGGGCCTACACTCGATTGGTTCTATTCCTTGGACCCAGCAGATGCAGAGAACTTCGAGGCAGTCCAGAGGAAGTTTCTGAGAAGATACAGAGACCGAGTGGGCCCTGTGCTATCTATTACTAATCTGGTGGCTGAAAAGATGAAGGCTGATGAAGAATTCGTCTCCTTTGCTGATAGGTGGAAGCTCATGGCCGAGAAACTGAGAGATCCGTTATCTGAATCTGAGCAGGTAAAGATGATCACCACCAACTCTACACCTCAGTTCAGGCATATCTTGGCTAGAATAAGCTTGACAACAATGGAGGGCTATATGAGAGAGCCAGATACATCCAACACAACTGAGAGACTCTCCCATAGTGGCTCTATTTGAACCCAAGGCCCGGGTTGGCAAGAAGACAGTGGGTACCTCCGCCAGTGGTCCCACCACTGAGGGGGTTATTCATAATGAACAGTGAGTGCCATGGGCAATCCAGCCCCTCCCACTTACCGTACACCCAATAACCCCAAGGCTCAACAACCCCAATTCCCCGCCTTTAGGCCAAACAACCAGTCTAATTTTAGGGCCCAGCAGCCTCCTCCTCAGCAGCCCTACTATGACCATCAACCCTAGCGGCCGCAATTCCAACAGCCCCAGTTGCAACAGCCACCACAGCAGCCACAATACAGGCCCACAGCCCAACCCCAACCACAGCAACTCCCTCATCCACACCAGCAGCTTAACCAGGTTCCTCCTCCAGGCAATTACGGGCCACCTCCACCCAGATTCCCACCGGCCCTAGAACGACACCCTACCCTCCACTGCCAGAAACCCTACCCGACATCTTTAATGCCCTCATGGCGGCCGGAGCACTGACATTGCCAAAGGAGAAGCTCCAATGGCCTCCCCACCTCGATACCTCCCGGTATTGTGAATTCCACCGGGGCCCAGGCCACACGTTGGATCGATGCTTCCACTTCAAAGATTATATTCATAACCTAAATGAAGGTGGAGGCATTGATTGGGTCGAAATGAGGAAGCTTGTCACTGAGATGAAGGCAAGAAGGCCTCCTCCTCAGCAGCAGCAGCTACAACAACCGCAACAACCACCACAGCAGCAGCAGCAGTAGCAGCCTGACTTGGGTATCATACAGAATCCCTTGCCAGAGCACTCGACACCGAATTGTCAGGTGAATGCCTTCACGAACCAGTCGCCGTCTGTGGAAGTACCTGCCACACCCACGGCCACCCCTGCCACCCAGGCACCCTTCGTTTTACCACCCTTCATCCGTTCACCCACCGCGGACAACCCGTTACCCTCTTTCTTACGCATTCCTACCAACTACACCCGTCCATTCGCCTACCAAACTCCTGCACCTGTACACTCACCCTCTGTAGATACACCTGCCCCATTTTTGCATGCCCCTACACCACCACCACCTGACTCGCCGCCTGTACAGGCACCCACCGCTTTCCCCTTTATAAACCCTAACCATAGGGCCCCCTTTCTACGCATTCCCACCACCTCCACCGCACATATCACTGCCACCACTACACGCCAGATTGCAGTAGGCATCCAACTGCCGCACCAAATTCTCACCAATCCACCCGCTACCTCACAGCCATCCACTCCCACAGATCAGGCTGTTTCATCTACTTCAGGCAGTTCACCTGAACCCGCCATGGTGCTCCGCAGCGGGCGTATGTTTAATCGGGTTTTCCACCAGCAATCAAAGTACCACCAACCCAGGAAGAGGAAGAGGTACAAGACGGACCAGTGCCAGGCACCCAGTATGACTTGTTGAAGCACCTGGACCGGACTCCAGCCAGGATCACCATCTGGAGTTGATTAGAGGTCGCCCACTCACCAGAAGCACTCATGCAGTATCTGCAGAAGGTAATGGTTAACAAGGATCTGCCGGTTAACCAGATTAGTGCAGTCTTGACACCGACAGGCCCACATCCAGCTATCATGTTCCGTGAAAGTGAGCTCGCGCCAGTGGATTCACAGCGATACGCCCTGTGTCTTACAGTAAACATCAACGGCATTCGCATAGATCGATGTTTGGTGGATTCAGGGGCCTCCGTCAATGTCGTGTCACCTGACACGCTAACACTATGTGGAGTGTCGGTCCAATCAATTCGCTCCCCTATCATCACTGTCACGGCTTATGACAATTCCGCTAGGTCGCCAAAAGGGGTTGTTACTTTGACAATCGGGCTGGGCCCGACTTCTACGGAGATGGATTTCCACATCCTTGACTTGGATCCATGCTACCATATCATCCTTGTCGACTTATGTGCAGTCCATTGGTTGTTATGTCAACAGTTCACCAGTGTTTGAAATTTCCATATAAAGGATGCATAATTAAGATCGCCAACAAGCCTAGTCTTGCAGAGATTGAGGCCATTATGACAAGCAACTCGATTCCAGCAATTTGGCCTGCTAATCAGCCCCTTACAACGGTACAGTACCAACCGAGTACATCCGGCACATACCCCGGGCCGGGTCCCTCCGTAGTCAGCCCTTCTAATTCAAATAGAATAATCACCAAGAAAGGGCTGCATATCATGAAACTAATGGGTTATCAGCCCGGCAAAGGCCTCGGTGCACAACTACAGGACAGGACAACCGCCGTTAAAGCATGCAAAAGAAGGGTCAAGGTCGGCTTAGGATATCATCTTGTCAAAACCCAGTTGCGGCCAGACCAACCCCTCACATGGGCTTTGCACGATCATTTTTACAAACGGGCATTGCAGCCTGGGGATCCCCAGCCATCACCCCTTTAGACACAACCAATCTACTCCCTGACTCGGGATACCTTTTGGGCACCAGATAACTCTACACCAGCCAAGCGAACCAAGATCGGTGATTATGAAACTGAATGGAACAAGTGGTTTGACATGGGCAGTCTTACCGCCTGTTTAACCCACATGTTCGGGTCGCCTGAGGCACATTGGTTTTCTAAATTGCAGACTATAGTGCAAGGGATCAAGGGCACCGACCCCATACCGGCAGAAGTTCAGGGCACCGACCCCATACCGGCAGAAATTCAGGGTACCGACCCCATACCGGCAGAAGTTCTGGGCACTGGCCCCTTCCTGTCAGAACTCTTGGGCACCGACCCCTTTCTGTTGGAACTTTTAGGTGCCGCCGCTACACCGGCTCCAGTTTCGGGCCATGAGTCCGCCCCAGTTTTTACCCCGAGCCCTATGCTCGCCTCGGTTACCCCGGGCATTAAGCCCATCTCTTTTGCTTCGGGCATTACACCCGATCCCTTTTCCATACCAGGCATCGCACCTGTTTCTTCGGCTTCGGGCATCGCGCCCGCTTTCCTTTCTTTGGCTCCGGGCATCGCGTCCGTTTTCCCTTCAGCGCCAGGCATCGTACCTGTTCCTTTCGCACCGGGCATCACGCCCGTTACTGCTTTCATTCCGGGCATTACACCCATTCCAGCTTTTTCATTAAGCCCTGCGCAAGCCTTCCATTTCATACCAGGCATTTTGCCCTCTTTTAATTCCGCATTAGTTCTGCCCCCTTCTATTTACCCGCTTTTTATTCCCGTACTGCTACACATATTTTGCCTTCAGTGCCACAAATTCCTAGGGGCAACCTCCTGCCTTCCCATCCATTGTACATACCTTTTCCGTTCCATCCACTATGGTCCCGTCCTTTGTACAAACCATGGCCAGATCGTTTTTTCCTCTCCTGGGACCCGAATGCCCGTCCATCCATCCTTTTTGCGTATTTTCTCTGAGGAACCACCTGATCCGTCAGAATCCTTAGAAACCACCCTTCCAGATCGGGTCTCACGCCTGACAATTGCCTTCGAGCCACCTTGAAGGTCTGATGGTCTAGCGTCGTGCCCTTTCCACCAAACATGCGTCCCCTTCTGGCCTCATGGGCCTTCCGCCCACTCTGACTTCGAATTGTGTTCCTCCTTCCACCATCCTCAGATTGTCCTTGTTTTCCGCTTTGTGCTGCCGCTTCCCGCTTCCCGTTCAAGTGCTTGTCGGTTGCTTCCCTTTCCTTCTCCACCACGTAAGAAGAAGAGGGTTTTGGGGTGGGTTTGTGATGGAAGACCCCGCCATCTTTGTTGAGGAAACTTCTTTCCTCGCCTCCGACTACATTCCAGTCAGTGGTTTGTCATACCCGGGCCTTGAGGCCGGATTTTTGGTGCTCCCTTCCACGGAAGGGACATTTACTGCTTTCCCTAATCCATTTCCTCTGCAAGGAAATGTCGTTGTGAATTCTGCTTTATTTTCTCCCTCCGGGGATACCTCCTTTACTGCTTTCCCTAATACCCATGGGCGGGACTGTGCTGTTCCTTCTGTAAATACTTCCTCTACTGCTTTCCCTAATACCCATGGGCGGGACTTTGCTTTTCCTTCTGTAAATAGTTCCTCTACTGCTTTCCCTAATACCCATGGGCGGGACTTTGCTTTTCCTTCTGTAGATACCTCCTTTACTGCTTTCCCGAATACCCATGGGCGGGATCATGCTCTTCCTTCTGCTTCGTCTCTTCCTCCTAATAGCTTAAACAAGGGTAGTAGACTAAGGGTAGATCCAGGAAGGAAATCCAAGGGTAGAAGGGACCTCATCGTTATCTGGCTAGCCTCGCTCATAAATGCAAGGCGTGCCTGGCAATTCCCGAGTTCACTAAGTACCCCTTGCAATTGCCAGAAATAGAATATGAGCAGTCAGCCCCCTTTGTTGATGATGGTTCGGTGTCTATGAAATAATGGACGAAGATGACCCGATTAATGATGGCGATGAGGAGTTTGAGGGCGAGGCTGACGCTTTTGCCAGTGGGCTTAAGAGATTTGATGAACCGTCGTCCACTGTGCAGGAAATCACCAAAGAAATCAACCTGGGAACCGAAGAAGATCCCAAGATTGTCCTCATAAGCACTAACTTGTCACCGGATGAAGAGGAGGTAATTGTGGAGGTTCTTAGGCAATATAAGGACATCTTCGCATGGAGCTACGAGGATATGCCGGCTTAGACCTTCCTTAGTCGAGCATTACCTCACCCTCAAGCAAGGCTCCGTTGCAATTAAGCAGTGTTTACGGTGTTTCCACCCCCAGATCGCTTTAAAATTGAAGGATGAAGTTGACAGGCTTCACAAAACCAAGTTCATCAAAGTCATACTTTATCCCAATTGGGTGGAAAACATCGTGCCGGTAATCAAGAAGGACGGGAAGGTCAGAATTTGCATTGACTTCCAGGACCTTAATCGCGCTTGTCCTAAAGATGATTTCCCTCTACCTCACTTAGATGTGCTGATAGATAACACAGCTGGGTATGAAACCCTATCATTTATGGATGGTTTTTCTGGGTATAATCAGATCAAGCTGGCAGAAGAAGACCAAGACAAGACTTCGTTTACTACACCATGGGGAACTTATTGCTTTGTGGTCATGCCTTTCGGGCTTAAGAACGCCGGAGCCACCTACCAAAGGGCCATGATGGCCATCTTTCATGACATGATCCACATTCTTGTTGAGGTGTATGTAGACAACTTGGTAGTTAAGTCAAGATCGGCAATTGAACATGCTGGGGTTCTCACTAAGGTTCTGCAAAGGACTCGAGAATATCATTTAAGGATGAACCCCAAGAAATGCGTGTTTGGTGTGTGAGCTGGAAGGTTGCTAGGGTTTATTGTGAGCAAAAGGGGCATAGAAATTGATCCTGATAAGGCCAAGGCGATAAAAGAATTGCTCCCTCCTAGGAATTTGAAAGAAGTTCGAGGACTAATTGGGAGATTGCAGTACATTCGCCGGTTCATCTCTCAGCATTCTTAATGGTGTAGGCCTTTCTATAACCTCACCAAGCTGGGAGTTGAATTTTGCTGAGATGAAAAGTGTCGGGCAGCGTTCGATGAGCTTAAGGACTATCTTTCCAATCTGCCTGTCCTGAGGCCGCCTACGCCAGGCAAGCCTCTCATCCTCTATATCTATGTTTCAGAAGACTCCGTAGGAGCTGTTCTTGCCCAAGTCGATGACGAAGGCAAAGAAAGGGCAGCCTACTACCTGTCCAAGCTTCCTAATCCCTGTGAGCAGAGATATAATTCCATGGAGAAAACCTGCGCCGCACTTGTATGGGTAGTGCAGAAATTGAAGCACTATTTCCTCGCCCATGCAGTGCACCTTATTGCTCGCATGAACCCCATCAAATTCTTGCTCCAAAAACCTGTCCTAACTGACAGATTAGCACGTTGGCAAAGTTTCCTTTCCCAATTTGAGATCACCTATATCCAGCAGAAGGCAATCAAAGGCTATGCCATAGCCGAGCATCTCGCTCATCACCCATTGCCCCGAACTGATCCAGTCTGTTCAGACCTCCCGGATGAAGAATTGATGTCCATCGATCATGACAATCGTATGTACACATTGTATTTCGACGGGGCCCTGAATTCTTATGGAGCAGGTATCGAAATGGCCCTGCTGTCTCCAAAGGGTGTCACCATATCACGAGTTCATAAGCTAAATTTCCCTGCTACCAACAATATCGCCGAATATGAGGCTTTATTAGCTAGTCTGGAACTTGCGCGCTATTATGATGTGACACACCTCCGAATTGTAGGTGATAGCCAATTGATCCTCTGCCAAGTGCTCACCAAATACCGCACTACTGATCCCAAGCTCAAGCCATACCAAGAACACGCTTCGGCCTACGCCAAGCTGTTCACCAAGCTTGTCTTTGTTCATGTTCCTCGTCACCAGAACCTCCTGGCTGACGCCCTTGCCACTATAGGCGCAACCATGCACATGGTTTATCCCGGCGATTTTTTCGGCATTCAAATCGAACGCCGAAAAATTCCCTTCTACTTGGATCCGATGTTCCTCTGGGTTAAGGATAAGGAGTTGGTAAATACCGAGAGGAGGAGCAAAGAAGAGATCATGCTAGTAGAGCTGGAAGAAGAATTGGAAGATGAAGAAAAACCGTGGTATTTTGAGATATCTGAATATTGCAAGGATCAATCCTACCTTGTGGAAGCCACCCCTGAAGAGAGGAAGACCATCAGGAGGATATCTCAGAAGTATACGGTGATTGGTAATACGCTCTATCGAAGAAGCTTCTCCGGCATTTTGCTCCGTTGTTTAGATGAAGTTGAGGCTCCGGGGGTTGTTAAGGAGGTCCGTTCGGGTGTTTGTGGAGGTCATGTAAGTAGCCAAATGCTTGCTAAGAAGATCCTTAGGCAAGGCTTTTACTGGCCTACTCTAGAGAAAGATTGTTCTTTCTTTGTCCGGCCGTGTGTCAAGTGCCAATTGCACGCCGACAAAATTCATGCTCCATCCTCTTCACTCCACCCTGTATCTTCACCCTGGCCTTTCGCTATGTGGGCTTTCGATATCATCGGACCCCTTGGTGATCCTAATTCCCAGAACAAAACGAAATCTTTTATTCTTACAACGACGAATACTTCCAAAGTGGGGGAAGCCGAAGCATACGCAGAAATCAAGGCAACGACCATCTGCCGCTTCATCATGAGGAACATCATCACCAGGTTTGGCATACCAGAGGTGATGATCACTGACAACGGTCCGCAGTTCATCTCTCAAGAACTCCGTAACCTCTGCAACAGGTATAAAATTGCATTGCATCATTCCTCACCTTATTATCCACAAGGCAATGGCCAGGCAGAGGCCACAAATAAAACTCTCATCAAAATTATAAAGAAGACATGTGAGGTTAATAAGTTCTCGGATTGGCCAGAGAGACTCGTGGAAGCTTTATGGGCTTACCGCACTTCAATCCGTACCCCTACGGGGCAAACACCGTTTGCTCTTACTTACGGAATGGAGGCAGTGGTACCATATGAGATTCTAATCCTTCACTAAGAGTTCAACTTGACAAGGATTTACCAATTGATCAACGACGAGAGTCGCTCCTTGAACAATTAGAACTCTTAGATGAAAAGCGTTTGGTGGCCGCCGAGCACACGAGAGCATACCAAAACAAACTCACACGTTTTTACCAGAAGAGAGTTATTGAGAGAAGATTCAAAGTCGGTGACATGGTCGTTAGAAAAATCTTTGTAAAACCTGGTGGTCCCAGATCCAAGCTCCAACCCAACTGGGAAGGCCCCTTTATTATAAGCCAAGCTTATTCAGGCAATGCCTATAAGCTAATTAATGCAGAGGGGGAGGAGCTCTCCCACTCTTGGAATGGCTTATATCTAAAAAAATACTACCCTTAATTCACTACCTGAAAAAGGAAAATTTTGCATGATATTTTGAACCTTTAAACTTGCAAAGGGTCATTTTAAAATCTATTTACTGATTTCTTTAAAGATGTGTTAAACCAAGGAAGACGACACTCACACAATTACACGCCTTCCTAAGGAAGCCAGAGGTGAAAAATCCAAAGAAGGTCGATGTCAAGCCTATAACCCAAGGCAGTATCCGCCCTTCTCTTCTATTCGGTCTGCCGGTAGGAAAGAAGACCAGTGGGATCGACCTCTTGAAGTCTGTTTAAAAACTCGAGAAGGTAATCAATCAAGGCAAAGGGGAAGAAAGAGGATCAATGGAAAAATCCAAATCCTCACGAAAAAGCCAAAAGGCCAAATCCGATTAAAAGCATGTCAAGAGTGGCAAAGTCCCCGCGGAGATCCAAAAGGACCCGGTCGTATGCATGCTCAAACCCGAAATTGCCAAGTAAAACTCGAACCTTTCTCTGAGTATAAGAACAAAGAATTGAGTGTCTCCCCGGTTGCCCAGACTACTGTCAGACTTTCTAATGAATCTTCCTTCTTCCTCGGGACATTGCCTCGGCACCTAGGCAAGGCAGCGACCAACTAAGGAGGATGTTGCCAAAGGTCGCCTCAGGTCAAGGCACCCATTACGCACATCCAATCCATGCCTTAACACATCTAGAACAGTCAATACATTTTAAGAATGACATCCAAAGAGTTAAAAAAGTTCAAATGCCATGCTCACAAAAAACAATTTTGTACATCTCCAAAAATCCAAAAAAATTGCAATTTCAAAATCCACAAAAAATGGAATTCTCCAAAAATCCAAAAAAATTGCATATTCCAAATAAAAAAAAAATTGCATATTTTCAAAATCCAAAAAATTGAATATCTCAAAAAATTCAAAAAATTGCATATTTTCAAAATCCAAAAAATTGAATATCTCCAAAAATCCAAAAAAATTGCATATTTTCAAAATCCAAAAAAAATGAATATCTCAAAATCCAAAAAAATTGCATATTTCCAAAATCCAAAAAAATTGAATATCTCCAAAAATCCAAAAAAAATCAGATATCCTTTTTAAAAAAATCCAAAAAAATAAGTTTTTAATTATTCTATATCCTTAAAATTGCACATTTTGTACACATTCACGCATCTTCGTCTTTATCTTTGTTTTATGCACATGTCATTTAATTTGTTTACTGTTTTAAGCCTTTTGATTAGGGCTCAGCCCCTTGACAAGCCACGAAGTCTAGTAAGTACCCACAAGCAAGGGGCTGAGCCGGAACAGACATTTAACTTGTTTGTCCCTATCTACCACAGGTGTACAGGTGAAGAAAGCTGAAAAAGAAACAATTGTGTGTATATATATATATCCGGCTAACAAGGAGCCGAGCCCGCGTACAGTATCATAAATGGTGCCACACTAGGCACGGTACAGGTAAAAGAAAAAGAAAATACAAGTGTCAAGGCAGGGTGGTCTGGCTCTCGTCACCCCCCTCCGCAAGTGTAGCTGGCTCCCGCTGGCTGCTCTCAGCCTCGCCCAGGTCAGCAGCTGTGGTAGGTGGAGGAGGTGGCCCCATCGGTGCTCGCGATCCTGTCGACCTCTATGCGCCTACTGCATCCTGAACGTTCCTCTCGTATTGAGAGGAAGATGCCAGGACGCTCTCGGAGTAAGCACTGGCGCGTCCCTGCTCCCTGGCTCGCTCCCTCCCGCGGCGGTAGCGCTCCTCGGACGCCTTCAACAGGCATTCCGCGGCCAGCTACCCGGCCCTCACCTCCACGGCCTGCTGACTAAGTCGCTCCTGCTCACGCTCCCACTGGCCCTGCTGACGCTTGAGGTCACGCCGCTCTAGTGCCAGTAGCGCCCGCAACTCGGTCACGTCACGGGGAAGCTCCGTCGGTGCTGGCTGAGACCTCTGCTCGGTCAGCTCCGCGACGGTCAGGGTCTCGCGGGCCAGGGCGCTCTCTAGCTCCTCAGACTGCACAACAAGAAACAAAGAACAGGTAAGTACACCAAAAAGTAATTTATTTGAATTCGCTAAAATTTAAAAGCTTACCCGTATAGCAAGGTCGCGCTCTGCCCGCTCGGCACGCGCCGCCGCCACAGCCAGCTGCTCCTGGAGGGAGCTCACCTCCACCGCCACTGTCGGGCCTTTGCTCGAAGAGGCACCTCCCGCCTCGGCCTGGACGGCCGCGCCCTGGGTTGCGCGCTGCAAGCCAACAAAGAGAAAAACTGTGTTAGTACAATGGTAAGTAAAGAAGCGCAGGTATATATTTAAATTCAACACTTACCAGTATCTCCAAGGCTGCCTGTGCCTCGGCTAGCTGCACCGTCGTGGCCGCCAACTGTCCCTCCAGCCTGCCTATAAGCATGTCACGCCCATCCTGCACATACACGTATATTTGTAAGCTTGTATTTATTAACTGCGCAAGCAAATCAATCAAATAAGTCTGAATACTTACCCTCTCGGGCCTCATGAAGTCGCGGAGGCCGTACTCCTCCTGGTACCGCCGGAGGTAGGCGGTGTTGTCCGTGGCATCGCTGGTCACCACCTGGCCCCCACGGTGCCAGTCTGAGAACTGCTCTGGGAAGCGGGTCCGCCAGTCCACCGTCTTGGCCTTCCCGCGAGTCTTTCTGTCGATCCCCCTCGGCTCCGCCTCATCTATCCACCGCTGGTGCAGCCCTAAAGTGCGTACCGCCAGCCTCAGGCGGAGTGGCTCGATCTCGTTCAGGCAGTGGACCCAGATGTCATGCCCGAACAAGCCCCGGCCACTCACTACCCACGGCTGATCGGCATCACCGTAGTCTGCATACGGCTCCCAAACAACCTGCACAAAAAGGGGCATTTGTTAAATCACTTCCTAAACTTTGTAAAAATGCTAAAATACAAGGAAGAATGAGAAAGAAGAGAAGCGCATCAGGAGCGCGGGGAAGTCGCGGACGTTCCGACGAAGCACGTCCAGCTGAAATGCGTAAGTCGCCGTACTAACCAGGGGTAGCCACCTCCTGGCCAACGGCACCGCTCTGGGGTCCACCTCTGTGGCCCTGCCCAGTGGGAAATAATAATAACTCCAAACCTATAAAACAATCAATTACGTCAACTTAAATTCGCAGGAAAAGTCAAAGTCAAATCAAATTTGGGGTTAGATCTGTACCTGAAGGAAGGGCGTGAATCCGCCCACTGTGGTCTCCCGGCCCGTACCGGTAGACAGGTCTGCAAAGGTGTGCGCCAGGAGGGCAGCACCCCAAGCATACCTGCCGACTCGCGTCAGGTCATCTAGTAACTCCAGGAAACGGCAGTGGATGCCGTCACCCTTAGTGGTGAACAGCATCTTGCCGAAGAAGAATACTAGAAATCGGCACAAGTCCCGGTCTGCTCGCACGGTGTCCTCGGCATCCTGACCATATGTCGCCCGTGCGAAACCCGCGGCCCGCTCCACGAAGGCAGGAAGAAGCTCATCTGCCTTCTACCGCGCTCCTGCCAGCCCCAGCGACTGTAGCAATGCAACCCGTCCAACCATCTTGCGCTCGTGGTCGTCCTGCCCGAACGGCTCCAGTCCCAGCAGCTGTTGTGTCAGGTCGGTGTAGTCCGCGTATGTGACGCCAGTCACCGCCTCGCCCTCAACCCGTAGCCCCGCGATACGGGCTACATCCTCCAGGCTCGGCACCATGTGGCCCCAAGGAAAGAGAAAGGAGTGGCTTACTCGATCCCACCTATCCCGGATAACCTGGATAAGTGGGGGGTCAACAAAAAATGGCTCGATCTCCAAGATCGAGCCAAAACCCATCTCCCGAACCCTCTCTCTCTGGAAGGCCGGAAGACCCGTTAAGCCGCTACAACTAATGGCCACATGGTGCGCGGCCTCATCACACCTGCACATAATTGTAATCTATGTTATGATGATCTTGTGTTTGTAAAGTTGCTTTTTTGTATTACAAATTACCACAGTCTGTTTAAAACCATATTGATGTTAAGTGTTGTCATTATTGTTGTTGTGTTGTTAATGTGTAAAAACCTAGGCTTGTTCACATCATGAGTTGTGTTACAGTATGTTGATATTTAAAAATCATGTTAGTATATTAAGTTTTGTTGTTAATGTATTAACCCTAGGCTTGTTTGTATCTTAAGCAGTTTTAATAAACATATAAAACAAGTGGTGAATACACTAAGGTCACATTTTGATATAATTAGAAACGTGTAATTTTTCATGAAAACGCACTTTTAAACTAAGCATGGCATAATACATGGTTGAACTAAACAAAGCATGCTTAAAAAAATTGAAGTTGCTGGTTCTGGTTTGAAACGCGACCAGTACAGAGGTCGCATTTCTAACCCTGAAAGGCGTCCACTTATATGGGCGCGTTTCAGTTTTTAATCGCGACAGCTCATGCCGACGCGATTAGGAGGTGAGAAACGCGCCATCTGGTTTGGACGCGTTTCCCACCCCCCTTCACCGAGCTCGAAGCTCGCCCCCTTGCCCCGGTTTGAAGAGATAGAGAGTTGAGAGTGACTTACCGTCTCCGTGCGGGCAGGGAGATCTCTCCCCTGCCGTCCTCGACGGCGCCGCGCCATCACCTCCTCTTCCTCCGCCGTCGCCTCCTCTTCCCCGCCGTCGCCTCTCTTCCTCCGCCGTCGCCGTCGCCTCGCCTCCTCCTGCCCCGCCATCTCTCTGCCGGCGCTCGTTGCGGAGATCCCCATCGCCGCCGTGCCTCCGCCCCTTCCCGTGGCCGTCGTTGCCAGCACGAGCGCGAGCTCTTCGCCGGCGACACTGGTCGAGCCCTCGCCGCTTCCCTCCGCCAATCCCGCCGGAGAAGCCGCCGCCATCCTCTCCACCGCCCTTAGCCGCTTGGCCTGTCGCTTGCCGCCGCCCGCCATAAGTGATGGCCGGGAGAGAGGATTGAGGGAGAAAGGAGTGAGGGAGAATGAGAGAGATGAGAGAGTGAAAGAGAGGAGAGGGATAGGAGGAGAAGCGCAGGAAAGATTGCCCGGGCGGTTCATAACCTTCGTAATACGCGTCCAAACCAGCGGCCGCGCATTATGTACCATCAATCCAAATCGCGCCCCGCGCCTTCGTCGCAATTCAAGCTCATTAATTCCAATTCCTGGCTCCATATTCGAAATATCTGAACCGCGCCCAGTCTATTCGGCGCGGATAATGAACCGTCATTTGAATAAACGTCGAGTCCCTATGCCGCAATTAAGAGGTCACGATGACCCCTGACAGACCTGTCAGGGGCGCGAAAATTCAAAACCTAATCCGTGACCACCCGTCTCGCCGCGATTCAGAGGCGATCATGACAATTGTACGGGTTTCGCACATTTGCAAATCAAAAGATTTGAATATCCACGGCAGCTGCAGCCGTCGCCCTTTAATTCCTACCCGCGGCGCGCGCCTTGGTCGCGTTTTTTACAATTAATCCGCGACGACTGGGTTGGACGCGTCTTATGTCAGAATCCCTCCCAGCCCATTTCTCAGGCGACCTTGAAAGGGGTATACACCCATCTCATACTAATTGGAAGTTGTTCAAATCAAACCACTTCAAGCAATCATCTTTGGCACACAAAACCAGACTTGATTTTATTTATTCACAATGATCTTCCAATATTTACAAACGACCCTTGAGATTGGAGTCATCTCAAGATCGGATCCTCTTCAAGCCCCTTACATAGTTGGCTTTCTCACTTTCAACCTCCCTCTCACTTGGAATCGGCCTTCGGAAATTGCAAACATTCCATATGGCCTTAATCGTGTTGGCTTCCTCTCCGTCATTATTGGTACCGAGTTCCCGATGTTCAATGGGTACAGTGTGAGACAGCCCCTCGAACACGCGCCTTGCAAGCCCAAGTTGAGGTAGACATCGGTGTGCATTATAAAGCACGAATTCTGACGCACCAATTAGGCGAAGATCCACACCGGGTGCCAGCCGGCTCCTCAAATCACGATGAGAACGGGGCCGGGTTGAAGTTAAACTGTCTTCAGGCATGTCACGCAAGTATTCGCGCCAATCTGCCCGAGTCTTCAGTTGAGGCACCTGATTTGCAACCTTCCATCCAGCCCGATATTGTTATCCGGTGCTTAAGTGGGCTCTTAGCAAAGAGGCGGGACGAGGATGCAATCTCGTTGCTCAAGCAGAACTTCAAGTGCAAATTAGTCCAGCAAGTGAATAAAAGCATAGATCCATATAGGGTCCTACCTAAGCTTGCCGTCGTCAGCCCGCTATAAAGAAAGGCCAAGACTGCTGGTCCCAACCGCTCGCCTTCCCAGATTGCGCAGACCGCACTTAGCTGATCGGACTCCATAACGGAATCGATTGAAGGGAAAAGCAGCGCTCCAGCCACGCAGATGGCAAAGCCTTTCATCGCTCTCTCCAACTCTTCGGCATTTCCAGCTTCGCCAACCTCCCTCATTGTCCAAAGAGCCAGCTTTTGTAAATGGATGCCTTTGCCCGTTCGCACTTCACATGCTTCCCGTGCATCTATGAAGCTTTCAAGAACCGCTTTGCTGGTGTAGCTTCTCGGGGCAACCATCATGTTGTCTTCGTCACCTTGCTTCATGCGGCGGAGACCTAAGAGTACCTCCACCTCTTCCAGAAGGATTGTCGCTTCAAAATCCTTGAAGAGGAAGGTGTGAGTTTGGGGATGCCATACCTCGACCAGTGCACCTCTTTGCATGTACCACCAGGTTGTTAATACCCCATTTCTTCAAAATGGTGGTCATGTCCAAAGAGATATTCGACGTAAGTTGTTGCAACCATGGAAAACGCACAAATCTTCGGCTCCTCGGAAAGAGTGGGTAATCCTGCAAGTTTATGAAGTTGAGTTGATAAAAACATCTAAAAAAGTGTTAACCAAGCTTTAAAACCTCACTTTGAAACATCCTAATCAAGCCAAGCAAGCATGACTAAACCTACCATTCCGGCTTGGACAAGCTTGCTAACATGACCACTAACTTGGCTCAACCTATTGAAAACCTATCTCCTTCCTCCCCTTGAGGATGAACCTTGCTCCATCACCAAGCCTTCTTCTCTTCAAAGCTTTCTCTTAGAACACTCTTTGTAAGGGTAGGAAGAAATGAGAGTGGGATAAGGGTGAAGTGAGAAGGTTGAAATGGGAGTGGGTAAAAGTTGGAATGGGTAAATAATGGGTATTTTGGGACCTCACCCCACATACAGAACCATCCTCCCATTGCCACCCAATAAGTGAGTAAAAGCAGAATTCTTAAAAATTCTGGCTTGCGTCTTAAATCGCGTCGACCGAGGCAGTCGCGATTTCATTATGAAAAGCGTCCATGAGGCTAGACGCGATTTTGATCAGCACCCCTTTGATGCTAATATGTTTGAGCTGTTTTCTCGTGCAGATTCATGATGTGTACTATATTGCAGGACACGCGAACACCCTCGACAGCCTCCACATTAGTAACATATATTGCATTTACTATACGATATACCTATTAGAGTCTGTCAAGGACCTTGAGGCTTTAATGAATATGGAGTTTGAGTTCCCCTTCACTGCCGAAAAACGAGGATAATTCCAGAGGATTCTTGCTTCTAAGGATACACCGTTGGCCGAGGGGGGGGATGACGGTTCCCATGGTACCTAGGGGACGATAGTTCCCAATTTTGGATAAAAGGATGAACGACAGTTCCTGCAAGGAGGGGGGGGCGACAGTTCCCATGAGTATCCTGACCCTTTCCCAGCACAACAATATTATCCTTGATTATCTTATATTTGGTTTTGTTTTATGAGTCTTTTCTTTTAGCCCAGCATGCATTCACGTAGGTTAACAGGAAGATTGTTGGAAAGCCTTAGATGCAAACAGGAATTTCAGAGAAAATCATTTGAAAATCTTAATTAAAGATAATCACTTGGTCCCTTAAATGCCAAAGCAACCCGATAATTCCACTCTGAGTCCAGTACTCAGTTTATTATAAAGTTGTTTGAAGATGTTCTTTTCGGAGAGAAACTCATCCATCCTGGATCTTTTCCTTTACTTTCGATCACCTACGGCTATGGCAGCCCCATACGCAGGTGAAACCTAATGGATTACGTCCTTAGGTACTTCCCGACGACGGAAGTTGATCTCGCATTTGTCTTTACTTTGTAGTTTAGTTGTCTACGATGGTACAATTCCTCTCCATAGAGTTTCCGAAGAACAGCGTTATTTAAATTGACGAACAGCTCCAGTCTGTGCCTTAAAAGGGCGTGTCCCATTACACCTTGGCGCTTACTTTTCAGTTGTTTTGCTTTCTTTTACTCCTTACAAAGCAAACGCCAAGGCGAGGCATCTGTAGACACGCCAATTTTACCTGAATGGACAAATCTCGAGTTGCACTGTAACGCCTCAATGTGATTGTCTTTAATTACCTTTTCAAGTGATTTCCCCGAATTTCTCGTTGAACTTTCAGACTTTTCGGAATTTTCATGTCTTTAAAAGTTTTTTTAGGACCCTTTAGATAAGTCTACAAAAGAGTCTAGAAAAAAACACAAAAAAGAATCAGCACTGTTTTAAATCGCGACCAGAACGGCGGACGCATATTAAATGCCATAAGAGCGACGCCCTGAGGCGACGCAATTCTGCTACCGACGTTAAAAAAGAGCGTCCATGACGGCCGCCGCGGTTCAAAAGTCAACAAATTCAGGCTGTGCCAGAACGTACACGCTCTGACACCTGTGGTAGGCTCTGAAAACGCGTCGTGGTTGTACGATGCGATTCTTAACCGCCCTGCACGCGCCATGCCTCTGTCAGGCGTCAGAAGGTTGTCAGTACGGTGTCAAACTCTGAATCGCGCCCAGACAGCATGTCGCGATTAAGAACCGCCAGTTACAGCGTTACAAATGTTCAGGCGGTTGTTAATTGCGACCAGTATGACGGACGCATTTTTGGGACGCAAATGAGGTCATAGTTGTCCAATCGATTTAACCTTTCAGAATGCGACGAGTATGGTCGACGCGATTCTTAAGATCGCTGCGCGCCGTAATCATCATATTTTGGCAAGTTGATGGGACATCTGGCCGACCTAATGAATCGCGACGTGCCCCATGGCCGCAATTTTACTTAAAAAACATCTGCTGGGTTCGACGCGATTTAAAACAGTGAGTCTATATATACAAGACCCCTGCGCAGCAATGAAGAGAGAGAGACCTTACCCCCACCAAAGCAGCGAAGCCCTGCCCGTCCAATGCGTCGCCTGCCTGCCATTCTGTTCCACGTCCGCGGGAGCTCTAGTAGGACGATCCTATCGTCCAGAAGTTGCCGTTCCGGAGCCGGAGGACGATCCGCGCCGTATGCTCCACAACGAGGCGTCACCATCCATCACGCTGTTCCCAGGCTCTCACAGCCTTTCTCTCCCCTGTCCGGGTCACCAGACACACACACACGCACACACGTGCATGCTCCCCCCCCCCCCCCCCCCCCCACCGTCTAGTTAGGGTTTTTCATTCCGTAGTTAGGAGGTGCGTCTGCGCCATTTTACGTACCGTCCGCTATCTTCCGTTGTCCTTTTCATTTACTACACGCCGCCTAATCCATTTCCATTCTCATCCTCTTCAGGTACTGCAGGCTAAATCTCCTTTGCCGGCGGCCGGTGGAAGGAGGAGGAAGGACCCAACGCACACACATCCCGCTACTTTCCACGGGTCCAAAAAGGTACACATCCCCTAGACCGTCCCTACTTTTGGTACTTTTTAGTAAAAGTACCTGGCGATCCCGGCTTTTCTTTACTTTCCGTACACTTTTATTCCCTCTGTGGGCGCCGTTTATTCTCTCATTATCCACCCTTTCCCACACACCCCAAAAGAGGGAGAAAAGGGAGAGGTGGGACACCCGGGGGAAATAACCGCATCTACAGTCTTCTTTCTCAAAAGAAGAGGAATACTTCTGAACAGAATCTTGGACCCAAAGCCCTTAGATCAAGCTCAAGATAAGCAAGAAGATGCTTGATCTGAGACTATGCCTAAGGATAAAAGAGTACACGAGAAAGACTCTCTTAGGTAGACCCATAAATCTCTCTCACAAATACACAATGTCACAGAGGTTGAGAGAGAATGAAGAGAGAGAGAGAGAGAGAGACTTGAATGCTTCAGAAGATTTCTACTTGAGTGATTCTTCTTCCTTGAATGGGCTCGAGCTCTTTCTCTCTTTTCTTTGAGTGTGTATCAAGTTGGATTGTAACGACCCCGAGAACCCGACCCTCGGCCCACGCCGAGGACCCGATTTTCGCGGTCGCCGCCCACAGATCTGGAGACCCGGAAGGGCTATAAAATAAATCTAACAGGATATGTAGCGGAAGTAAACGTCAACTGCTAAACTAGAAGCGCACGCGCAGAAACAGAAAGAAGAGCGAGACCGTCGTGTACCGCTCTAAGTATAGTCCCAACACACATAAATAGTACAAGTAAAAGTAGGGGATAACAAATCCCTTAGGGGCATACCCCGAGGGTGATGTACATTGAGAGGGGGGAAACCACTGCTAGCTACGGGGACCACGACTACCGCCCCGTCTCCTCCACCGGATGCGTGCCCTGCCACTGCTGAGAAGTCTCACCTGGGAAAAAGGAGGGATAAGCTTCAAAACAGAAGCTCAGTAGGGACTACCAATCTCCTACTGGCTCTAATAGGTAGTCAAAACTATGTACTTAAATAAATAACAGCAGTTTATCTTCTACCTACGAAAGAAAGTGTGGAAGCAAAGCTACTACGTAGCAACGGTACGGAAGTACAACACAGTTGGAAAACTCTGTATGACTGCTCCTCGTGACAACCACACGGCTAGCAAATGCAGACAGGGAAATCCCCGCCTGGACAAGAAACACTAGCTACGGAAATCACTACCACTAGTCAACGGTCAGGTGCGTCCACTGAAGTCTTATCCTCAACCTAGGTCCAAACGTCCACGTTTCGTCAGAGTGAGGCAGGACACAAAGTGCACAATAGTAACTGCTGTAGTCTAGCCAGACTACAGTCCCATGCCTGGCCTCTCTAGGCAGTTCCGGGGTCGCAAAGAGCGAGGCAGTGAGAAAAAGGACTGGCTAGCCTGCACCGGGTAGAACTCCAGCTGTCCTCGGTGTCCCAGGACTAACCAAGAGAGCTCTGCAAATGACTCGAAGCCTCTATCCTAACCACTATTTTCCCCTCAACTCCAGAGTTCGTGACTCAAGTATGCTCGTCGCCCCGAACGCTCCCTCTAAGGTGCACGAGGATGGGGGTCCCAGGCAACGGTAACAACCTCTCTCATGGGACACTCAGATGCCGAGCACCGGGCGAAGACTAGTGTAGGACCGTACTAGAGAACTAGCACAGGTGCCACTGGTACAGTAAAAGCTGAAACAGTGAAGACTCCAGAAAACACGGTACTTCACAAGACCATAACCTATCTCTGCTATAGTCGTGATGCATTGGGCCGTCGCGACCTTGTCACGATGCCTAGACCTGTCGCGACACTATCGCGACGGGCCAAGATGTCACAACCAGGTCACGACACCCAAGAACGTCGCGATCATGTCTCGACCGGCAAGGCCATCGCGACATCATTGCAACCTCTATAGCAGTCGTGTCTTTAGCTGAGGGGGAGTTTCGGGATGATCCTCCCAGAGACCACCCTAAAAACCCCATACAAACAATCCACAGGGGGAGGGGAGCATGCTCAACATGTAAGAAAGCCATTAAACCATGCAAACCACCCTTAACACCCCACAAACATGGATTTACAAGAATCTACACTCGATGGAAACCTCACTCAACCACGAGCACACTCCCACACCCCAAACCACGAGGAAAACACCATCTCGAAGGGGTGGGGGGTTGGGGGACATGCTAGGGCGAGAGGATCAAGGGTCCCTACCTCCACAAGTAGAGCCGACTCGTTGGGGCCTTCACGTCGGAATGGCCACCACTTCCTCGCTCCAAGCACCACGAGTACGTCCCCTACACGAATAGGGTGACACCACCACAGTATGAACACCACGAACTTCCGAGAAATCACATGGGAGCTCGAGAGGGGGAGAAGAGGGAAGAAGGGGAAGAGAAAGGGCGAGGGAGGGAGAATGGGGCGCAGCCTCAATTTTAAATCAACAGGCCCCAAGACGCGACGGGTCGGCCCGGCGCGACAACGACCATGTCGCGACGGCCACCCCTGACGTAACCCCAAAAGTGGTCAAACCTCGAAGACCGGGAAAAGCAAATGCGACGGCTGACCAGGTTACGTCAACGTTGTACGCTCCTGCCTCCCGACACGACCGTTCTGATAGACAGGACAGTGGTCACGACTGTCAGAATTGTAGTCGTGACTCTTCTAGATGCCGTGAAAAGAACGCGACTCCCACCCCCATCACGACCATGTCGTGACGGCCCGGAGTGCCGCGTCACAAAGCCTATCGCGATGGGCTCCCCTGGCACAACCATGTAGCGACCAGGGTGCCTACCGCAACCTTGAGGACAGGGCCAAGGGCGCAGGAGGAACGGGTCTTACATCCCACCCACCTTAAGAAATTTTGTCCTCGAAATTAAAATAAACTTGGTCTCAAATCAGAAAGCAATACAGGGAGAAATAACATACCAATCAATCAAACAAATATGGGAACTACTCACTCATCTCATCCTCGCGCTCCCTGGTGGCCTCGCCACCAACGCAGTTCTCCCAAACGACCTTGACCAGCGGAATCTACTTTCGGCGCAACTGCTGCACTCTGCGGTCGACAACTCTGACCGGGTACTCTGGCATTGATAGGTCTGGAGCTACTTCAAGCTGTGAGTAGTCCAACACGTGCGACGGATCTGCAACAGACCTTCTGAGCTGTGAAACCTAGAAAACACTGTGCACACCTGCCAACTCTGCCGGAAGACTCAACCTGTAAGCAACCTCTCCGACCCTCTCTGTGATAGGGAAAGGCCCAATATATCTGGGACTGAGGTTTCCCTTTCTGCCAAACCTCATAACACCCTTGGTCAGAGAGACCCACAAGAACACAAGGTCACCTACGCTGAACTGCAACGGCCTCCTGTAGATATCTGCATAGCTCTACTGCCTGCTCTGTGCTGCCCGAAGCCTCTGCCTGACTAGACTGACTGTATCTGTGCACTGCTACACCATCTCTAGCCCCAAAAGCTGTCTCTCTCCGATCTCGAACCAATGAAGTGATGTCCTGCACGGGCGACCATACAAAGCCTCGTATGGCACCATTCTAATGATCGAGTGATAACTGTTATTATATGTGAACTCTACCATTGGAAGGTGCGACTCCCAAATGCCACTCTAGTCCAAACAGCACGCTCTCAGCATATCCTCCAAAGTCTGAAATGGTCCTATCTGACTGCCCATCTGATTGCGGGTGATATGCCAAACTCAGCCTCAACTCTGTATCAAGAGCTCTCTGTAAACTACGCCAAAACCCAGAAGTGAACCTCAGATCTCTGTCGGAGATGATCGAAACTGGGCTTCCATGCAACGGAACAACTCGATCCACATACAGCCTGGCTAACCTGTCCACTGACCAAGACATCCTGACTGGAAGAAATTATGCTGACTTGGTCAATCGATCCACAATCACCCAAATGCCATCATGCCTCTGCGGAGTACGGGGCAAACCAACCACAAAGTCCATGGTTGTCACGCCCTGACGCGGAATATTGGAAAGCGAGGCAGTTGCAAGTAAACGAGTACAGAGCGAGCACTAGACATCAAATCATTCGATAAGAATAAATACTAAAGCAATTGCATCTCATTAATAATTTCCAATGTCTAGTTACAACCACTAATATCAGTGTCATTCTATAGGGCTCAATTACATTGAATAAAAGCAAAAGACTAAACTCAAATTCTAACAACTACTAGGACGCTAGGGTACGCTTGACTTCACTCTTGGTCGTTCCCATCCTCTTGAGTGTAAGTCTCTTCCTCGGTCTCACCTGAGAACACATAACCAAAAATGCAGGGTGAGCGATAACGCCCAGTAGGAATTAAATCTCAGGATCAAGCATGGTTTAAATGATTAATGTATTAAAAAAGTGGAGTAACTAATGATAGAGCAAGAGAGTCAAGTAATGTAAGAGATAGCACGATAGCATGTGATTGAAATAGCATGAGTTTCCAAATATAGTACAAGTGTCGAGTATAGCACAAATAGCAGGATAGCCATAGCACAAATAGCACAAAGTATAGCAATAGCACAACGTGTATAGTATAGCACTTTGTTGTCAATAGACAACGAAAGAATATATAGTATAGCACTTTTGGTTGTCATTTAGATAGTCAAGATGGATAGCACCCGAGTGTAATGCCAAACACTCTAGTCATTTAACTCCCGTGGGCAAATAGCACTTTTGGGCGCACATCCCAGGACCAGACCGGGCTCTTTATATATTGCCAGGCATTGGTTATATTGTTTATCTTTAGACAATCAGTCAATGGCCAATAGAGAGTACCAAGAAATAGATGAAAGTACTAGATGAATAGATGAGATAGTAGAGAGAGTGTGAATAGATGAGCGAGTCGAGTATAAATGAGAACTATAGGTCAATGCATATAAACGTCAAGTAAACGGGCAATAGTAACAGTTGCACAACACACACACTTGGTGTTGGCAATCAGGTGGAATTCACTACCATTCCACTGGCCAAGTATTGCATAGGTCCAGAGGTCCGGCGTGATTCAAGAAGTCCATACTCCCGCAGTTAATAAGTACGTTGGGGTGCTCCTCCCCAGGACCGGACCAGGCTCCTTTTTTTTGCACAGGCATTGGATCAAATTTGGACCGGAGTCCCACGTTGTTCCGAACAAACAGATTCATATTATGGCCACAAAGTTTCAATAACAAGCTCGCAGTAAAAGGAACATGATCATTCATAGAGTCAAGGAATGACAAACAGCTCAAAAGAACAATGCAGGATAACGACGTATCTTCTGTTTCATAATTCATTAATGTCTTGACATGAGGATGTTTCTAAAGATAGATCGTATGCAGAACATGTGCTCTCAATTCCCCAAGGTGGGTGTGCCTATTCGTACAAAGGTGTAAGTGATGAGTCACGGATCTTTCCTAGCATGTATGCATTTGACAAATAATTAATTGAACACTGGAAACATAAAACCATTGAAACTCATGTGCAAATCATGATATTAACTCCACTAACAAGTCCATACTAACATGTATTCACCCCACATTTATATCATATTCTTATCTTATCAATTGACAATAAGTAAGATCACAAGATAATCCAATGAACATAAGGACAATCACAATTACACATTAGAATCGTATTCATATCATTACTATTTTTCAATGGGTGATTTATTTTAGGTCCATGCATACTATATAACATAATGCACATGCTAGTAGACATCATGAAATGATCAGACCCAAAATATGCAAATTTTTTGTAAGGGTAGTGTCGACACACCCGTTACTGGTGTCGACACAATGCTTCAAAAACAATACAAAATAATGCAAAACTAGTCAAGTAGTGTCAACACTAGATCGGGTAGTGTCGACACAGTGCTTCAAATACAAGGCAAAAAGTTCAAGTAGTGTCGACACTAGATCAGGTAGTGTCGACACTAGAGATAGCTCCCAGAAAACATTCTGGCCAATCTGGGACAGTGTGTCGACACTAGCTCAAGTAGTGTCGACACTAGAGGCCCTCCCAGAACAAAACCCATAGGTCAAGTGTAACCCGAAAACACATCTCATGGAGTGGTTTACTTACCCTGCTTATAACTCTCTAACAAATGACATTTAGACAAAACGTTCAACACGAAAGAACATAAAGCTAAGTGTGGCCCGAAATCGCAGTATCATGTAGTGACTCTCTTAACATGCCTATAACTCTCTAACGAAAGGTTTTTGGATAAAACATACAACATAAAAGATGATCGTGACTACAAGTAGAAGAACTTTCATGAAGGAAGCTTAGTATAATTCGGTGTCAAATCGTGTGCATAATAAGAAGAATGGGAAAAGCCCTAACTGTGCGAGACTTCGGGAAAACTGCGAATACGCAATGTATACTCCATGAAAACTAGTCAAACCAAGTGCAAATGAACCTAGACTCAAAGAACTACAGGATGGTGTTGGTTTTCTTTAATCTTGGCCTGAGAACACCTACCTTCGAATGCTAAGAACTCTCTGCAGATTTCTGGGTTGATGCAGAGCGAAGTTGAGGAAGACCCCGATTTTCCCCAGCCGTTCTCCACTTCCCCAGCGCTCCAAACTTGCTACTCTCGACCCCAACTTGTTGCTAAACCTTCCCCAAGAGTTTAAGGATGAGTTCTTATAGATTTAGGGTGTAGCTATGAGTCCTAACGGGACTAGGAAAAGAGGCTGCGAATTCTGCTTCCTTCTTTCCAAAATCTAGGATTCTCACCTAAAGGAGGTAGCAACGGTTTAGGAAACCACCAATTGGGGTTGAGTTCAGTTTTGGCTTATCTTGCATGACTAATTACCTTAATTTTAACCCTAACTTGCCCTCTCTAATTATGGCATAATTACATACACGAATTTCTGGGTAATTTCCTGTCCCAATTTATTTTATCTCCTTGGGCCAAATGTGCTCCATTGACCCAATCTTGTTAATGGGTCATTAACACATGGTGTTGACAGTCTCTCCAATATGTTTATTTAATTTATTCTCATTCATTTCCAAAATTTTTTAAATCACTAAATTTTCGGGGTGTTACAATATTGATCCCTAAAGGGTATCATAGGTGTTAGGGTACAACCAGCTCGTCGACCATGTGGGAATCCATGGACAGAGGAGACTTATGGAGGCCTTGAACAAGGATTCACTAGTCCGGCAGAAAGAGTATCTGACGGAGAGTTCGTCCAAGTCAAGAGAAAGTGTGTACATAGAAACAAGTGCTCGATGTTCTAGGGGAATTCTAGAACAATGGAGTGTCGACAACGGTATTCCCAAAACATCGCGAGAAAACGAAGACAAGTTCATTTAAAAATGTGGCAATTTAATTATATAATTGATATAAATTATTAGATGTATTATGAGATATTTTCATGCCAAGTTAAGCCATAAGGATGGTTCAAGTGTGTGCATGTGTAAAAGAAATCATCGATAGAAAGAGGTCATGTGCATGTCTTTTAAATCACTCAATATACATTCATTTATAACAGGTATATTTACTGCGTGTATGACTGTTAACAAGGTTATATGCACTGTGGATGGTTAGAGTATCACAAATCATGAGTTTTCATGCAAAAACCCCAGATCGCGATGTACCCCTGTAATGGTTGCGATAGGATCTAATCAAAACGCGACAGGGCTGTTCAAAGATCGCGACAGGGCGGTCAGGTCAGAGAGCCAGATCGCTACGGGGTGGCCTGTCACGTTCAGAACGTGACAGGTAATGTGTCGCAATGGGCCCTAAGAATGCGGCCTATCGGGCCGTCGCGTTCTCAGGTCCTGCGCTTGAGTCCGAGCGGGAAAAGGACAACACCTTGGATTGCAGTCCAGGTTGCCCTATTTTGATACATGTTCAATCAGAAATTAAGAACTAATTGTACAGTGAATGAAAAATTGTGAAATCACTTGAAAACTGATCTAGACATGCGAGGGTACTTATAGTAAATAGGAATTTGGAAACAATTATGGTTTTGACTAGTTTTGAACAAGATCAAGCATGAGTAACATAGAACATGGTACAGTGCAGGTAAACGATTTAATTCGAGCAACATACAGGATGGAAATTAGGGCTTTTAGGGGCAAAAGATGTCTAACGCCCATCAGTATCTCCAGTTAAAATCTCATGGTATGGGGTCGAGTATACATGGAGATCTAGATTTAAGTTGAGGTTCGGGGTCATGATGTTGTAGAACTTTAAAACTCAAGAAGATAAGATTGGCTCGATGGAAAATTATGAAACAAGAGGGGTTTTGTTCCTGATGGATGGAACAATCTACAAGTGAAATTAATTAGGTTTTGCTCGTGAGAATGCCTACCTTTGACTCGTTTGACCTTCTAGGGTTAGAACTTGAAGAACTCGGGTTGAAGCTTGGTCCAACCTTCTCCCCACGAATTCCTCTGCTCCTTGGCCTCCTCTCCTCGTCCAGCAAACCCCAGCAACGTGTTAGGGCCGGCCATGGAGGGTTTAGAGAGTATTTAAGCTTCTTGGGTTTCTATTTCCTAATAGAACTCTAACTCCTATTAAATTTTGAGATTTCCCATTTCTATCCTTCTTCTAAGCTTACCAATTCTTAATTGGGTTAGGTTGGGATGCAAATTTGTGGCCGGTTAGGGTAAGGTTAGGAGTCCAATTCCAACTCAAATTACTTATTTTAATATTTTAACACCCCTTTTCTATTTAGGTAATATTTAAGTTACGAATTTATGATATTTTCCTATTATTCCTCTTTTAAAAATTCAATGTGAGAAGTTAAAGACAATCAATGTGTTAAAGGGCAATCGTTATGCTTAAGGCAATTGATATTGCTCAAAGACAATTGATGACAATTGATATTTATCAAAGGCAATCGATATTGCACAAAGGCAATCGATGTGATAAAGGACAATCAATGTGCTCAACAATCAATATTAAGCAAGGCAATCGATGAGATTCAAGACAATCAATGTAATAAAAGGCAGTCGATATGCTTCAAGATAATCAATATGATAAAAGGCAATCATTAGTGTGAATTGGAGATTCTATTTATCATCATGTGCGATGCCTAATAATCATATCTCACACATCACTTCTAATGGTATTTAATTTTGAATGTGTAGCCACCTGATATTTTTAAATAAATAAATAAAAATAACGAAAGAAATGAATTAAATAAAACTCAATAAACATTAGAAAGTAATGGGCTTGAATGGATTAGCTCACACAAAAGTTATTGGGCCAAATTGGGAGTATGGATTGTGGAGCAAGAACAAATGCCCCTAAATTTGGAATACAAATGTGCAGAAAATAAGAAAGGGTAAATTAGGGTGAAATCTAATGAAATAAACCATGAAAGGTAAGCCAATTCGTGACCCACCATAGCTAGCACCTTCTAATCGGGATTCTACTCCAATTGGGAGGAGAAATCTCCAAAATATGGAAGGCAACTAGCCATACCCGAAGCAACCCTTCCTAGTTGTAATGGGACATGGAATAAACCCTAGACATATTAGTATTTGACCTAAGACTAAAAGGGAAGGTTCACTATTGTGTTGGGGTCGTGGGAGGTTGTGCTAGGGCACCAGAAGCAGAGGAGAACGGCTAGAGAACCAAGCTCTTCCTTAACCGTGCTCTGTTGTGACCTATGCAACTGTCTGGTGTTAGATCTTCACAAAGGTAAGTATTCTCGGGCCAAAGATGAATTAAACTCATACAATCTTGTAGTGCATCTTTTCTAGCTTCATATGCAAGTGATTTGCCTAATTTTCATCATGTAACCATCGAGTTATAAGCGTTTTACCATCATCGCACAAGTCTGCATCATTTCTTGTTCATGCTAGTTTGCATGCCTAACGAGACCAAATTGATTCAATCCAAAGGCATAGATCTCTTCTACATGATGTCCCCTACAAGTTCCATGTTCACCACTTTGTCCCTAGTGCCCTAGTTTGTGAGTTATAAGCGTTGCATGAAGATCGCTGCATGTTTCTATGTTCTCGGGCTGCATGTTTGAATCGCGATGTAACCATACGTCGTGTTTCAGCGACTGGAATCGCGTTGGTCATGGCCATCGCGTTTACCTAAAATGAGACCGACCATGTCGTCGCGATTTGGCTAGGGTTTTCTTCGTACCGCACATCAAACTATGTGCCCGTTGACTGTCAGAAGACTTCTGAAATGCGGCCACCAAGGTCGTCGCGTTTTACTATTGTTTCCCACCTCTGAGGAGTCGCGCCTTTTGAATAGTTAGGGTTTGCATGAATGCGACGGTCCTTGTCGTCACGTTTCTGACCCATCTGTTAAACGCGACCATCATACCCGTCGCGATTTACCTATATTATTCCAACAGCTAATATTGTGTTATTTAAATGATTATTTAGACTTACTAAGCATGTTTATACCATGTAGTACTGTGTAAGTAATCAACCATGTTAACAAACTTTGATATATTTACATATTTCTTAAATTTAAAAGCTATTGTGCACGACTATTACAAGCTCTCATGATTTCATGCACATGCACACACACACAACGATTATCTTTGCCATGAGACCATGCTGAAATTACTTGAATAACTTATCTAGTAATTTACTTAAATAATTGCACATTATTCTACCATGATAATAATGGCATTGTTTCCATTTTTCTCATGTAGATTTGGAGAACCGTTATTGCCGCTCCACTGTGTCACGCCCCGATATTTAGCAGCGGAATAAATACCGAGAGACTTGAACGATACAAATAGGCATATCACAGTTGAATAGCGCAGAGTCACAATAATAACACATTTGAGGCTATGATATGATCACTAAAAGTAGACTTTATTTCATTCCATTCAACTGGTTACAACCTTACATAAGAAGAACCAACCAAAAGGGTTCATTATTCAAATGAAAATGCGTCGCTAATACATAGACTATTCAAATACCTATTCCTAATACTTCATCTTCTCAACGTCGGGTGCTCATCACTCTTGCCCTGCCCCATCCGACTCCTCTGGTTCCTCATCACTACCTGAAAAGGGCAGGATGATAGGGTGAGCGAACTAGCTCAGTAGGATTTACATCTCAATATTGTGCGGGCACTAATATACATGATTAACATTTTTAAGTAGGCAGATATGCACATGAATATGATGACAATGCATGCTTTTCTAACAAGTTGAATAGAGGAGTAGAACGGATGACATATCAAATCAAATATCGTATTGCATATGCCATGGACAGATATTTTAAGAGTAGAATCATATCAAAAGAGATTGGCCATATTCGTACAGATATCATGTATTCACATGGTCAGACGTATCTTATCAAATCTTATCACATCATATCAAATCAAACTTATCATATCAAACAAAGGCACATTCTCACAAACCTTGCATATTGTATCAGTGCCATGCCAAGCACCACAAGTCCATACTCCCGCGGTTAATAAGTACGTTGGGGCGCTCTTCCCTAGGACCAGACAGGGCCCCTATTGCACACAGGCATTGGTCAAATGGACAGAAGTCCCATATTGTGCCGAACAAACATATTCATATTATGGCCACGGAGTTTCAATGACAAGATCATAGTAAGAAAGACATGATCATTCATAGAGTTAAGGTATGACAAAAACTCAAGAGAACAAACAGACAGTATAACGACATCTCTTATGTTTCATAATTCGTTAATGTCTTGACATGAGGATGACAAATGACGGATTGCACGCGGAACATGAGCTCTCTATCTCCAGGGTACTTCGTAGTACAACCAACTCGGCCTCTATGTGGGAATCCATAGAGAGCGGAGACTTACAGAGGTCTTAAGGAAAAGATCGCTAGTCTTGCCGATTCGGAATGACCGGCAGAGAGCTCTCAATTTCCCAAGAGGGGTGTGCCTAATCGTGCAAATGTGTAAGTGACGAGTCACGAATCATTCCTAACATGTATGCAATTGACAAATAATTAATGGAACATCGGAAAGCATATAACTATTGAAACTCATATGCAAATCATGATATAAACTCCACTAATAGGTCATACTAATATGTATTCATCCCCACATTCATATCATATTCTTATCATTTCAATTGACAATAAGTAAGATCACAAGATAATCCAATGAATATAAGGTCAATCATAATTACACATTTGGATCATATTCATATCATTACCATTTTTCAATGGGTTGATTGCTTTTAGGTCCATGCATACTATATAACATCATGCACATGCTAGTAGACATCATATAATGATAGGATCCAAGACATGCAGTTCACACATTGAATATCATGTTAAACAGACCTCGAGTATATACGGTAAGATTTGCAAGAAAACACGTGGGTTTATGTAAAAATCCTGAGATCGCAACGGTCACTTGTAAAGGTAGAGACGGGTCAGATCAGAACGCGACAGTGCCTTGTAAGGATCGCGACAGGCTTGTCAAATCAGGCAGGCAAATCACGACGGGTACATATGACAAAGGCGGCAGGGCTATCAAACTCGGGGTCAAGTCGCGACGGACCCCAATGAGGGTCGCAATTGTCTGGTCAGAAGATCACGACGATAGGACTGTCGCGATCAGATCACAATAGAGCGCTCTGTCACAATGGACCTTGTGAACGCGGCCTATCGGGCCGTCGCGTTCACAGGGTCTGCGCCTGAGCCTGGCAGAGTTCTGATCTGTCTTGGATTGCGGTTAAGAACTGCCTTATATTGACACATGATGCTTCAAAATAGAGAACAAATTGTACAGTGTATGGAAAATAGCAAAACTAGTTTTAAACTAATCTAGACATGCCAAGGTGCTTCCAGTAAATCGGAATTAGAAAAATAATGAGGGTTTGATAGGCTTTGATTAGGGCAAACTCAAACGTGGAAGTCAAGTGAAATCTGCAGACGTAGCTTCTTGCAGAAACCCTCTTACCACACTTATAACTCTCTAACCAATGACATTTAGACAAAACATTAAACATGAAAGATGATCAGGACTATGAGTAGAATAACTTTCATGAAGGGAGTTCAGTCTAATTCAGTATTAAATCATGTGCATAATAAGAAGAACAGAAAAATCCCTAACTGTGCACGACTTAGGGAAAACGACTATACTCCATGAAAATGGGCAAATCAAGTGCAAATGAACATAGACTCGAAGCTTTACAAGATGGTATAGGTTTTCTTTAATCTTGGCCCGAGAACACCTACCTTTATAAAGATCTAAGACCAGTTGACGTTTTGGACGCAGCAGAGGATGAAGGGGGATGAAGCTCTGATTCCCAGCCTTTCTCCTCCTCCTCTGAAGCCCTAGCCTGCCTCCAAACGACCCCAACTCATTGCCAAACCTTCCACAAGAGTTTAGTGACGAGTTCTTATAGATTTAGGGTGTATTTACATGTCCTAATGGGACTAGGAAAGGGGCTGCGAATTCTGTTTGGCCCTTCCATGTTCTGGGATTCTCCCTCCCAATTAGAGTGGCAAAAGGTTTAGGAAACCACCTATTAGAGTTGGGTCCGGTTTTGGCTTACCTTGCATGACTAATTACCCTAATTTTAACACTAAATTGCCCTCCCTAATTATTGCATAATTACATACACAAATTTCTGGTATTTTCTTGTCCCAATTTTTATCCTTGGGCCAAATGTGCTCCATTGGCCCAATCTTGTTAATGGGTCATTAATACATGGTATAGGAAGTCTCTCCAATATGTTTATTTAATTTATGGTTGGTTTATTTTTCCGTGTTAACACTTTTCTGACTTAGTTTCCTAATTCGGTTAACTTGGTCACGTGTGACGTACACTCGACCATTCAGATTTTTCGTTGCACCAATTCCTTCGTGGCACACTTATGGACAATATTTGGGGTTGATTTATAATTTTTACGTAATTTTTCGATGTGTTTTCTCTCGTACGATAATAGTACGTAAGTTTTATCATTCCGATAATTACGTAATTTACTTATTCTAAAAATATTTAAATCACTAAATTTTCGGGGTGTTACATCCTCCCCCACTTAAGAAATTTGGTCCCCAAATTTACACATAATGGTGTAGTTCGTACCTGAGAATAGTTCTGGGTGGTTTTTCTTCATTCTTTCCTCTGTTTCCCAGGTAGCATTAGTAACTTCGTCTCGACTCCATTGGACCTTCACCATAGGTATGGTACGATTCCTAAGTCGTTGAATCTTCCAATCCAACAGTTTGATCGGCTTCTCTTCATAAGTCAGGTCCTCCCGAATTTCCAAGTCCTCATGGTTGATTACATGGTCGGCACTGAATAAGTACTTCCTCGGCATGGATATGTGGAACACATTATGCACGTTCGCCAGCTGTGGAGGTAGTGCAAGTCTATACGCCACCTGACCAATCCTTTCCAGAATTTCAAATGGTCCGATGAATCTGGGACTCAACTTTCCTTTGATCCTAAATCTTTGAATTCCCCTTGAAGGTGAGACCTTCAAGAAAACATGTTCGCCAACCTAAAATTCTAGTTCTCTCCTTCTCTTGTCTGCATAACTCTTCTGCCTAGATTGTGCTATCTTTAGACGTTCCCTGACAATTTGAACTTTTCTGACAGTCGCCTCAATTAAGTCGGGTCCAACCCATTGGTTCTCGCCAACCTCTTCCCACAAAGGGGTGATCTGCAACTCCTGCCATATAAGGCTTCAAACGGTGCCATCTTGATACTTGCCTGATAGCTGTTGTTATATGCAAACTCCATCAGGTACAACTGATCATCCCATCGACCTCTAAAATCTAGCACCAGAGCACGAAGCATATCTTCCACAATTTGATTGGTCCTTTCAGTTTGTCCATCAGCTTGAGGATGGAAGGCAGTACTAAAGTTTAGTTTAGTACCCATTGCTGCTTGTAAACCCTTCCAGAAGTGTGAAGTAAATCTAGGGTCCTGATTCGATATTATGTTAGATGGAACCCCATGCAATCTAACTACTTCCTTAACATATAGTGCAGCCAATACATCCACTGACCAGGTACTCTTAATTGGCAAGAAGTGAGCCGACTTAGTCAATCGATCAACTATTACCCACATTGCATCTATACCACCTCTAGTCTTGGGCAATCCCATGATAAAGTCCATACCGATGCTATCCCACTTCCATTTCGGGATTTCTAGTGGCAGTAGTCCACCAGCTGTACGGAAATGCTCGGCCTTGACTTTCATGCATGTTAAACAGTATGACACATGATCGGCCACATCTCTCTTCATGTTTGGCCACCAGTACGACCTTTTTAAGTCTTGGTACATCTTTGTTGATCCAGGATGAATCGTGTACTTGGACTGGTGAGCTTCCTTTAATAACCTCTTCTTGAGTTCTCCGTGATCAAGGGCACATGTTCTACCTCGGAATAGTAATCTTCCCTCAGCTGATAGAGTAAAGTCAGGTCTTTGTTCTAGCTTCTCCCTGATCTCAACTAAGAATGGATCCTCTCCCTGTTTCTTCTTGATTTCGGTCAGTAGATCGGATTGTATCTGGAGATTGGAAATCATTACTTGTTTTTCCTTCTTTCCTATTTCTAAGTTCAAGCTTGCAAATTGCTCCAGTAACTTCCATTCGCCCAGCATCATACTGCCAAGCATAGCTCCTAGTTGTCTACTTAGAGCGTTTACCACTACATTGGCTTTCCCAGGGTGATATTCAATGGAAAAGTCAAAGTCCTTAAGGTACTCTAACAACCTTCTTTGTCTCATGTTAAGCTCCTTCTGTGAGAATAAGTATTTCAAACTCTTGTGGTCAGTAAAGACTTTAAATTGCTCACCATAGATATAATACCTCCAAATTTTCAAGGCGAATACTACAGTTGCTAACTCTAGGTCATGAACCGGGTAGTTCACTTCGTGGATCTTCAACTGCCTTGAGGCATATGCTATTACTTTCCCTTGTTGCATTAAGATGCATCCCAGACCTGTTCCAGACGCATTTGAATAAATTTGAAATCCTCCCTCTTCAGTGGGTAAGGCGAGGACAGGAGCAGTAGTCAGACACTTCTTCAAGTTGTTAAAGCATTCTTCACATTCATCGGTCCACACAAATGGATTTTCCTTCCGGGTCAGCTTGGTTAATAGCACTGCAATCTTTGAGAAATCCTTTATAAACCTTCGGTAATATCCTGCTAATCCTAGAAAGCACCTGATCTCTGTGACGCTTGTCGGTCTTTCCCATTTCAGTATAGCCTCAACCTTTGATGGATCAACAACGATACCATCCTTAGTTACCACATGCCCTAAAAAGGATACCTCCTCAAGCCAGAATTCACATTTACTTAGCTTGGCATATAATTTATTCTCCCTTAAAATCTGTAATGAAATCCTCAAATGCTCCTCATGATCTTCCTTTGTCTTGGAATAGATCAATATATCATTGATGAATACCACCACAAATTTATCAAGATATGGGCGATAAATGCTATTCATCAACTGCATGAAAACTACAAGGGCATTTGTTAGTCCGAAAGGCATAACAATAAATTCATAATGCCCATACCTGCTTCGGAAGGTTGTCTTCTGAATGTCTTCTCCTTTGATCCTCAATTGGTGATAGCCGGATCCGAGATCTATTTTAGAGAAGTATTTAGACCTAGATAATTGATCAAACAACTCATCAATTCTTGGCAAGGGATATTTGTTCATGATGGTTAACTGGTTTAGTTGCCTATAGTCTATACACAGCCTCATTGACCCATCTTTCTTTTTGACAAAGAGGACAGGTGCACCCCATGGTGATGTACTTGGTCGGATGAATCCCTTCTCTAACAGTTCCATCAATTGCTCTTTTAATTCCTTCAGTTCTGCGGGGGACACTCTATATGGTGCCCTAGATACTGGTGCTACTCCAGGGACCAATTCGATGGTAAAATCGATCTCTCGCTCAGGAGGAATTCCTGGCAAGTCTTCGGGAAAAACATCAACGTATTCGCTGACAACATGGATGTCCTCAACTTTGACTTCCTTCTTTGTGATGACAACAGCAGCAAGAAAAGCCATACAACCTTTCCTCATCATCCTTTTGGCTTGTAGTGCAGAGATAAGTGACAATCTCCTGCGGTTTCTATCCCCTGTGAACACTAGTTTTGGGAAATGGCTAAAGGTTACCCGACTTCTCCTACAGTTGATACTAGCCCCATGTTCAGACAACCAGTCTGCTCCCAGTATCACATCATACCCCTCCATATCCATACATATTAAATTTGCTGGTAGGTTTTGGGTTTCAATCAACACTTCACTAGATGGCATATGGTTTGTAAGATTGGTGCCAGGACCAATCGGGGTTGACACAACTATTCCGGATTTCATTGGGACGGGTTTCACAGGTAGGGTATCAACAAATGTTTGAGATATAAAGGAATGCGTAGCTCCTATATCGAAGAGAACATATGCGGGTCGGGAAAGAATAATAAGTGTACCTTCCACGATACCTCCTTCTTCAGTAGCTTCAGGTTCCTGAATAGCTTGCAAGAGGCCTTGCCTCTTCTGTCCATTCGGATGCTTGTCCTGAGGGGCTTGTTCTTTCAGCATTGGGCAGTCTGAGATCCTGTGGTCACGACTACCACAGCGCAGGCATCTCCCTTGCGCTCTCTAGCATTGTTCAGACCGGTGACTAGCTTTGTCACAGTGTTTGCACCTTTCACCCATTGTCACCACTATCTGCTTACCTAACTCCTTTGACTTTTTATCAGCTGGTTCATTTACTCCGCCACTGGGCCTTTTCTTCCTAATGGTCGGCTGATACCTTCCTGTAGAAGACACTTGCTCCCTTTTCACGAATTTTCCTTTAATTCTTTCTGAAGTCTCCATGGCATCCTCCAGTAACTAAGCCTTCTTTACCATGTCAGCATAGGTTTGGATGTCCATTGGCGCCAGTTGAGTGATGAACTGGGGCCTCAAGCCATTCAGAAAGCATTTTGCCTTCATCCTTTCTGTCCCAATCAAGTGAACAGCATATCGGGACAGACGAGAGAATTGGGCCTCATACTCGGCCACATTGAGTCCTCTCTGCTTTAAAGCCGCAAATTCGGTTGCTTTCTGTTCCTAGACCCTCTCAGAAAAGTACTTGGTGTTGAATTGCTCAATGAACTGAGCCCATGTTAGTTGTTGGCCATTCAGTGTTGCTTCTACCGACTCCGACCATGCCCTGGCATCCTTTTCCAATTGGAAAGTTGCCAGTAGTACTTTGTTCTGGTCCGTGCATTGCATGACCCTGAATATCCTTTTAATTTCCTTAACCCAGTGTTCAGCAACATCTGGGTCACTACTCCCTTCAAACCTAGGCGGATCCATATTCCGAAAATTCTAATGTAGATCACCGGCTCCACGGTTACCTCCACCCTGGGTGGCTTGCAGGATAGCCTGAGTCAAGTTCTGTATTGTTTGTTGCATGTTCCTAGCCTGTGCACGTTCAGCGGCCATTGAGGTAATAAGTACCTTCAAGATAATAATATAAGTCAGTCATCTAAATATATCACATGTGACTTCTATTCCCATGGTTCTACCCAAGCTCACATTAGGTATGACAGATTTTGACTCGTGTAATCTAGTTTCATTCTATGTTCCTATTCCCTTGGACCCTAAAGTTTACGCTATGATACCAACTGTCACGCCTCGATATTTAGCAGCGGAATAAATATCGAGAGACATGAACGATACAAATAGGCGTATCACAGTTGAATATCACAGAGTCACAATAATAACACATTTGAGGCTATGATATGATCACCAAAAGTAGACTTTATTTCATTCCATTCAACTAGTTACAACCTTACATAAGAAGAACCAACCAAAAGGGTTAATTATTCAAATGAAAGTGCATCGCTAATACATAGACTATTCAAATACTTATTCCTAATACTTCATCTTCTCAATGTCGGGTGCTCATCACTCTTGCCCTGCCCCATCCGACTCCTCTGGTTCCTCATCACTACCTGAAAAGGGCAGGATGATAGGGTGAGCGAACTAACTCAGTAGGATTTACATCTCAATATTGTGCGGGCACTAATATACATGATTAACATTTTTAAGTAGGTAGATATGCACATGAATATGTTGACAATGCATGCTTTTCTAACAAGTTGAATAGAGGAGTAGAACGGATGACATATCAAATCAAATATCACATTGCATATGCCATGGATAGATATTTTAAGAGTAGAATCCTAACAAAAGAGATTGGCCATATTCGTACAGATATCATGTAATCACATGGTCAGACGTATCTTATCAAATCTTATCACATCATTTCAAATCAAACTTATCTTATCAAACAAAGGCACATTCTCACAAATCTTGCATATCGTATCAGTGCCATGCCAAGCACCACAAGTCCATACTCCCGCAGTTAATAAGTACGTTGGGGTGCTCTTCCCCAGGACCAGACAGGGCCCCTATTGCACAGGCATTGGTCAAATGGACCGAAGTCCCATATTGTACCGAACAAACATATTCATATTATGGCCACGGAGTTTCAATGACAAGCTCATAGTAAGAAAGACATGATCATTCATAGAGTCAAGGTATGACAAAAACTCAAGAGAACAAACGGACAGTATAACGACGTCTCTTATGTTTCATAATTCGTTAATGTCTTGACATGAGGATGACAAATGACGGATTGCACGCGGAACATGTGCTCTCTATCTCCAGGGTACTTCGTGGTACAACCAACTCGGCCTCTATGTGGGAATCCATAGAGAGCAGAGACTTACGGAGGTCTTAAGGAAAAGATCGCTAGTCTTGCCGATTCGGAATGACCGGCAGAGAGCTCTCAATTCCCCAAGAGGGGTGTGCCTAATCGTGCAAATGTGTAAGTGACGAGTCACGAATCATTCCTAACATGTATGCAATTGACAAATAATTAATGGAACATCGGAAAGCATATAACTATTGAAACTCATATGCAAATCATGATATAAACTCCACTAACAGGTCATACTAATATGTATTCATCCCCACATTCATATCATATTCTTATCGTATCAATTGACAATAAGTAAGATCACAAGATAATCCAATGAACATAAGGTCAATCATAATTACACATTTGGATCATATTCATATCATTACTGTTTTTCAATGGGTTGATTGCTTTTAGGTCCATGCATACTATATAACATCATGCACATGCTAGTAGACATCATATAATGATCGGATCCAAGACATGCAATTCACACACTAAATATCATGTTAAACAGACCTCGGGTATATACGGTAAGATTTGCAAGAAAACACGTGGTTTTATGTAAAAATCCTGAGAACGTGACGGTCACTTGTAAAGGTAGCGACGGGTCAGATCAGAATGTGACAGTGCCTTGTAAGGATCGCGACAGGATTGTCAGATCAGGCAGGTAAATCGCGACGGGTACATATGACAAAGGTGACGGGCTATCAGACCCGGGGTCAGGTCGCGACGGACCCCAATGAGGGTCGCGACTGTCTGGTCAGAAGATCGCGACGATAAGACTATCGCGATCAGATCGCGACAGAGCGTTCTGTCATGACAGACCTTTTGAACGCGGCCTATCGGGCCGTCGTGTTCATAGGGTCTGCGCCTGAGCCTGGCAGAGTTCTGATCTGTCTTGGATAGCGGTTCAGAACTTCCTTATATTGACACATGGTGCTTCAAAATAGAGAACAAATTGTATAGTGCATGGAAAATAGCAAAACTGGTTTTAAACTAATCTAGACATGCCAAGGTGCTTCCAGTAAATCAGAATTAGAAAAATAATGAGGGTTTGATAGGCTTTGATCAGGGCAAACTCAAACGTGGAAGTCAAGTGAAATCTGCAGACGTAGCTTTATGCAGAAACCCTCTGACCACACTTATAACTCTCTAACCAATGACATTTAGACAAAACATTAAACATGAAAGATGATCAAGACTATGAGTAGAATAACTTTCATGAAGGGAGTTTAGTCTAATTCGGGATCAAATCATGTGCATAATAAGACGAACGGAAAAAGCCCTAACTGTGCACGACTTAGGGAAAACGACTAATACTCCATGTATACTCCATGAAAATTGGGCAAATCAAGTGAAAATGAACATAGACTCGAAGATTTACAATATGGTATAGGTTTTCTTTAATCTTGGCCCGAGAACACCAACCTTTATAAAGATCTAAGACCAGTCGATGTTCTGGACGCAGCAGAGGATGAAGGGGGATGAAGCTCTGGTTCCCAGTCTTTCTCCTCCTCCTCTGAAGCCCTAGCCCGCCTCCAAACGACCCCATCTCGTTGCCAAATCTTCCCCAAGAGTTTAGTGACGAGTTCTTATAATTTAGGGTGTATTTACATGTCCTAATGGGACTAGGAAAGGGGCTGCGAATTCTGCTTGGCCCTTCCATGTTTTGGGATTCTCCCTCCCAATTAGAGTGGCAAAAGGTTTAGGAAACCACCTATTAGAGTTGGGTCCGATTTTGGCTTACCTTGCATGACTAATTACCCTAATTTTAACCCTAAATTGCCCTCTCTAATTATTGCATAATTACATACACGAATTTCTGGTATTTTCTTGTCCCAATTTTTATCCTTGGGCCAAATGTGCTCCATTGGCCCAATCTTGTTAATGGGTCATTAATACATGGTATTGGAAGTCTCTCCAATATGTTTATTTAATTTATGGTTGGGTTATTTTTCCGTGTTAACACTTTTCCGACTTAGTTTCCTAATTCGGTTAACTTGGTCACGTGTGACGTACACTCGACCATTCAAATTTTTCGTTGCACGAATTCCTTCGTGGCACACTTATGGACAATATTTGGGGTTGATTTATAATTTTTACGGAATTTTATGATGTGTTTTCTCTCGTACGATAATTGTACGTAAGTTTTATCATTCCGATAATTGCGGAATTTACTTATTCTAAAAAATCTTTAAATCACTAAATTTCCGGGGTGTTACACACTGTTCTAGAAATCCTCTAGAACGTCGAGCAACCCGTTTTCTCTACACACTACTCTCTTGACAAGTTGGAACCTCTCTATTGGACATTTTGTTCTGGTAGACAAGGGACCTTTTGTTAAGACCTCCGTAAGACTCCGTACTCTGTGGATTCCCTCATGGAGAACAAGCTGGATGTACCCTAACTCCTATAACACCATTAGGGATCAATGTGATCCAAACGGCATTAAAAGTTATCTCTTATCTTGAATCACATCGGACCTCTGGACCTGTGCATAACATGGCCTGTGGTAGGGTTGTGAATTCCACCTGACTGCCAACACCAATTGCACATGTTGTGTAACAATTACCATCGTCGTTTACTCGTCATTTTATGTGCAATGACCTTTAGCCCTCATCTATACTCGACTCGCTCATCTATTCAAACTCTCTCTACTATCTCGTCTATTTCATCTAGTACTCCCATCTATTTCTTGGTACTCTCTATTGGCCATTGACTGATTGTCTAAAGATAAACAATATAACTAATGCCTGGCAATATATAAAGGGCCCGGTCTGGTCCTGGGAGGTGCGCCCAAAAGTGCTAGTGCTCGCGGGACTTAATTGACCAGAGTGTTTTGGCATTACACTCATGTGCTATCTATCTCGACTATCTAAATGACAATCAAACTGCTATACTATACTCGTTGTGCTATTGTTAGACATTGTGTTATTTGTGCTATGGCCATCCTGCTTGTGTTATATTTGGAAACTTGTACTATCTTCATCCATGCTATTGTGCTATCTCCTACATTACTTGACTCTCTTGGTCTATCATATAGTGACTCTGCTTTTAATACATTAATTATGTAAAGTTACTCGCACCATGAGATATAAATCCTACTAGGTATTGTTGCTCACCCTACATTATTTGTCATTGTGTTCTCAGGTAAGGCTGAGGAGAATGAGTACACTCACGAGGATGGGGAGGACCAGGAGTGATCCACGAGTACCATGACGTCACTATGTTATCCAAGATGTCTTAGTTAGTCGTTTACTTTCATTCTATGTATTAGAGTCATTTGGGTCCTATGTTACGGCTGTGAGTTAGTTGATGTAATAGACAACAATTGAATTATCAATAAAAGATATTTTCTTTTGCATTATTTAAATGTCCAATGGTTTGTTGTCTATTCCACGCTTTATACTCACTACTTGCAACTGCCTCATGTTCCGATATTCCGCGTCGGGGCATGACAGTTTTGTGGCATCAGAGCCTAGGATATCCTTACTAGGATAATTAGGTCTAGGATGTTCTAGGACGGACTGCCATGACACGTGTCTAAGTCAACTATCATACCTTTGTGAGATTTGGGTAGAACCAAGGGTTATGATTTGAAAGATATTCACACACGCACTAATTAAACTCGATATCAACGTCTTAATTATAAGTTACTTTTTTAGGAACTTAGGAATGCTAAGACGACTGCTGAACGTGCTCAAATGAGGGGCATGCAACAAGCTATCCAAGAGCTCACTCGTGCGCTTCTGCAAGCTGCACAAGGGGGAGGGAATCGCGGCGGTGCGGGCGAGCTACATCGTAACATCAGGAGCTTAATTCTCCAAAGTTTAGCAGTACCACCGATCCGGATGAGGCCGAGAACTAGCTAAAGGAGACGGAAAGGATTTTCTGTGTCATGCAATGTGCAGCCGGGGACAAGCTGTTGTTAGTTACATTTCAACTAGAGAAGGATGCCCACGCTTGGTGGCAGTCAGTAGAAGCAATCAGGGCGAATGGTCAATTCACCTGGAACAAATTCAAGGAAGCCTTTAACTCCATGTACTTCTCATAGCATGTCCAAGAGAAGAAGGCTACGGAGTTTGCTACTCTTAAACAGAGGAGCCTATCTGTGGCCGAATATGAAGCACAATTTTCGAGACTAGCAAGATATGCTGAGCACTTGGTGAACACCAAAAGAACGAAGGCTAAGTGCTTTCTTAATGGCCTTAAGCCTCAGTACATTACTCAACTGGACCCTCTCGACATTCAAACATATGTCGAGATGGTGAAGAAAGCTTAACTGCTGGAAGATGCTACGGACTTCACTGATCGTATCAAGGGGAAGTTCGAAGTGACACCTGGTCTGTCATCTTCCAAGCCAACCATCAGCAAGAAGCATCCTTTCAGCATCACGGAAGGACCCAGCCAGGAAAGGAAACCCAAGGCCTTCGTCCTCAATACTCCATCAAAAAGCAATTATAAGCACTGTGACAAGCCAGGTCACACAGCTGATGAGTGCTGGAGGAAAGTTGGCGCATGTCTGCGCTGTGGAAGCCGCGAGCACCGTATCCCCGAGTGCTCTCTACTGAAGGAAAATGAGAGGCGCACCAATGTGCCTAAGAAATAGGAAAAGTTGTAAGCCCTACATGATGAAGAGCCCACTGAGGAAGGTGGCGTGGTGGAAGGTACACTGCAAGTTTTCTCCCTATCAGCATTTGTTTTATTTGATACTGGAGCAACTCATTCATTTATATCTCAAAACTTTACTGATACCTTGAATGTTAAAACAATATCTATGGGGTGTGAATTCGCTGTCACAACACCACTGGGAGAGAAAGAGAAATTGAACAAATATTTTCCATCTGCCGAGGTGATGATTAGAGAACATAACCTAAAAGCCGACCTGGTGTGTATGCCCATGGAAGGCTATGATGTGATTTTGGGAGCCGACTGGTTGTCCACTTATGGGGCAAGTGTCGACTGTAAGAAAGGGAAAGTTACATTTAGTGAAATCCCTAAGTTGGCATTCACTGGAATTAGACATAAGAGACGGATGTCTCTAGTCTCTGCCATAAAGGCCCACAACATGATAAGGAAAGGTTGCTTCGCTTTCCTTGCGGTCGTGATAGTTGAAAAGAAGGGGTCTAAGATAGAAGACATACACATAGTCCAAGATTACCCAGATGTGTTCCCTGGAGATCTGCCAGGGATTCCCCCGGAACGTGATGTCAAATTTGCTATCGAGTTAATCCTTGGAGCTGCCCCGGTGTCGCATCAACTATACCGGATGTCTCCTGTCGAATTAAAGGAACTAAAGGCACAACTGATGGAGCTTCTACAAAAGGGGTTCATCAGACCATGTACTTTCCCATGGGGAGCACCAGTGTTGTTCGTTAAAAAGAAAGATGGGTCTATGAGGCTATGTATCGACTATCGACAACGCAATCAGCTAATCATCAAGAACAAGTACCCACTGCCTCGGGTCAATGAACTTTTCAACCAGATATCTGGTGCTTAATATTTCTCCAAGATTGACCTCCGATCTGGCTATCATCAGATGAGGATCAAGGATGATGACATTTTCAAAACGGCTTTCAGGAGCTGGTATGGACACTATGAATTCATTGTGATGCCTTTTGGTCTGAAAAATGCTCCTGCAACCTTTATGCAACTCATGAACAACATATACCGAACATATCTTGACAAGTTCGTGGTCATCTTCATTGATGACATCCTCATATATTCAAAGACCAAAGAAGAACATGAAGAACACTTGAGGATAGCACTACAAGTCTTACGAGACAACAAATGTATGCAAAGCTAAGCAAGTGTGAATTCTGGCTCGAAGAAGTGTCTTTCTTGGGCCATGTTATCTCAAAGGACGACATCTCTGTTGATCCCTCCAAAGTTGAAGTTGTACTCAAATGGGAGAGACCAACTAATGCCATAGAAATCAGAAGCTTCTTAGGACTGGCTGGCTACTATAGGCGGTTCATAAAGGACATCTCCATGATCGTCGTTCCTCTCACGCGTCTTACATGAAAGGAGAATCCCTACTTCTGAAGTAAACAGTGTGAGAAGAGTTTTCAAACTCTAAAAGAATGTCTGACCTCAGCCCCTATTCTCACTCTTCCAATAGAAGGAGAAGGTTTGTCTGTCTATACAGATGCCTCAAGGATAGGGCTAGGCTGTGTATTGATGCAGAAGGAGAAAGTCATTGCATGTTCTTCAAGACAGCTGATGGCCCATGAAGTCAACTACCCCGTGCATGATCTAGAGTTAGCTACTGTGGTCTTCGCCTTGAAAATCTGGAGACATTATTTGTAAGGTGAGCAATTTACTGTCTACTCAAACCATAAGTGTAACACCCTCCTCCGACATCACACAAACACATACGTAACCTTTGATCGGAAGAGGGGTTACGCTGACAAACTTTCGTTATGGGTAGATATATCCGTGCAATGCACAAAACTGGCAAACCATTCTATAAAGTATCTTCGAACACATTATAATTCAGTAGGTAACAAAGTATAAATACTCATTATTTACAAAAGAGTAGTTTCTCTCTCTCTAACTTAATACATTATCAACTAAAAGAAACTACTAAAACTACATTATTCTTCTTAAATCTCTTCATCGTCCGCAGCAGAATTAGGATTCACATGTAGCTGAGATTATACACACCTTCAATCTGAAAGGGTTGGAGGAAACAAAGGCATGAGTCGAAAGGACTCAGTAGGTATCAGTAAACATAGCGTAGGAGTTTCATTTGCAGAGCTGAATGAATATTCAAATAGTGCATATGTGGATCAAAACATAATTGCTCATGAATTTCATACTTAACAGAAACATATAGCTCAAATTGATTTCATAATGAGCTTCATCAAATCACAGAATAAAAGTCATATTTGTCTTTCAGAATTCAGACCATAACTTAATTTGGAAACAAATTCGATAGGCATCACTGCTCTCAGAGGTTACTATATAGACGTAATTTACCATCCTCAGTGCCTAGGCGATTCCAGCACCTTAGATCTTGTTCATTGCGCAAGAACGGGGTTTATTACCCACCATCGTCAGTCCATTGACTTGGATTTACCTACAAACTGTCACCCTCAGCTGATCACAAGTAGCGGGTGCTACTACAAGTGATCCTAAACCCTCTTTTGAAGAGAACACTGTCTTCATATCATAAATTTCTTTTCATGAGCATAACAAAGATTGGAAATCCAAAGGTATTTTGATTGAGAATAAATACAGATATCTTGGTGACAAAGTTGTTCGGAGTACAATAATATAAGAAAGACAATTGGTTGAGACCGGGTTATGACTCAAGTCAATAACTTCAGAAGATTTAAATCATATAGGAATCAAAAGAAGATGAAGATTCATAATGGTCATCACAAATTATTCACATCTCATGAGGTGTTCAAACATATGAACTCTCAAGTGGTCAAGTTTTATAACCTCAGTTACCGAATACTGAAGAATAGACTCAATCGGAGTACTATTCGTAATTGTCAACTTTAAGAATAACTCAAGGGAGGTTAAGGTACATAATGTGGGTAAACTTTGAGGTAGTATGACAATAATACCAAGGTAAATGAGGGTAACTTACATGGCTTTTAGGATGAAGTTCTAACATGGATTCAGACATGAAAGAGTGCAGAAATTTGAATCAGCACTGCATCTGTCGACAGGCAGAAGGGGCTGTCGACATATGAGAGCAGACAGAGCTCAGGTTGTCTGGCTCTGTGTGTATCTGTCGACAGATGCAAGAGATCTGTCGACAGATCCACACAGTCCAAAACCTGAAGTTCTGTCAGACGTGCGTCTGTCGACAGATTTGGGCTGTCTGTCGACAACCGTTTATTTCTTACTCATAAATGACTTAGAATGTACTCTAACATGCTGAAAATGGAACCTATGAATCAAGGAATGATGTATATCAAATAGAAGAGTCTAATTATAGTCCTCACAGTGGTTTATAAACCGAACAAGTGAGATGAAACAAGAGGTTTGCAATTCAAGCTTGTTTAGCTAGGAACTAGACATAGTATATTGTTGGAAGTGTGGTCTTGATAGCAATGGTTTATTCGGATTCTACCACAAGATGAACACTAAAACACATGGTATAAATGTTCCTAATCAAGGCTTGAAGTACAAACATCCGAATGGAAAGAATCACAATGTTCTAAGATATCGAAATTTCTAGCAAAACTCTATAGCATAAACATGGATCATGGGTGGTATAAGAAGTTAGAAATCTACTTAAATTATAATGGGAGTGAAGAAGCTCCTTGATAATTATATGATTCCAGAGGTAATAGGGAAAATCAAACGAAAGATTCTGAAAGTACAATCTCGTACATAGACTTAACGAAGACCGGTTAATGAGCTTGAAGGCAACTCATGTAAGGTTATGATCTTTCTAACTAGAGCTGTGAGTAGAAGTATGAGGAGAAGATAGGAATCTACTCTTCCTCAAGGTAAACAAAATCCTTGAATACCTATAATCAAAAGTGAACCAAAACAAGAAGAACTCTACAGATCATGGTACAAACAAGAGACATGGTTTCTATGAATGAGGAAACCATGAGCATGTACATAGGAAACTGAGAAGGATTCATAGTATGACACCTACCTGATCTGAAAGAGAACAAAAGTTCCTCTTCTTCTTATTTATATAGAGATCAACACAGCAACAATATGAGGAAGTAAAAAGACTACTGAAACAGGGACTTCAGCAGCTACACCTCCAACAAAAATGGCTCCAACGCATACAGCCCCAACAGCAATTCACCAACACCAGGCTTGTAACCACAGCAACAGCAGGACTAGGAAGAACAAAAGTGTTGGAAAGATGTATACGATGGGTGTTGGGAGGTTTATATAAGTTCCCAAGTTCCCTTACAACTGGGCACGTTGGCCATGGACGTGTCATGGTGTAAGCCCCTTTAAACCATGTGAGGCCACCTATCTCATGCAACACACTGTTTGGTTACACGCAAGTAACCTTAATGATAGCCCAACCCATGGATAAGCCTTATCCTAATGTGTGTTGTCTTCTCCTAAGTCTCACACGTAGCTCCGAGAAAAACCCAAAAAAATCCCTGCCGTAATAGCCCATAAATCAGCTGGGCCAAAGATCTTTATGTTTAGGTGTCCTAATGATATTCGTTTAACTTGAAATTTCAACCATAGCCTAATAGAAAGGTTTTAAAAATTGTCATGATTTTTATTTAATTTTTAGAATTTATTTTCTACTGGCTGAAAAATCGCCCCAAAAATAGTTGCGTCGACTTAATCTCAAAACCCGGTCGTCAAAAAATCCGGATAATTACATATTTGATATCTCCACAATTTTCTAAGAATTATGGTGTTCTCAGATTTTATTTTCGTTACAGTTTTCCGGTGTCGCCCTGTCGGGGTGCGCACGACCGAAAGTAGTACTGGGGTATGATAAAGTGTCTTAAACATACCCTTAATCCCAAATATCACAATTTAAACCTAATCGGTTTGCATAAACAAGAATTTCTAAGTAAAACATGGTATTTAAAATTTGAGGGTATTACAATAAGAGCTTAAAGTATTTATTCTCCCAGAAGGAACTTAATATGAGGCAGAGGAGATGGCTTGAATACCTAAAGATTTTGATTTCAACATCCAGTACCATCCAAGCAAGGGAAATGATGTGGCTGATACTCTTAGTAGAAAGCTGATGGCATCTTTATGGAGTCTAGTTCTTGGCGAGATGCAATTACGAGAACAGTTCGCGAGATTAGACTTCAATATTGAACACAAGATGATCGAGTCTTGGTTGCGAATATCAAGATTCAATCTGACATGCTGGAAGAGATCAAAGCACAATAGGACAGCGATCCATTCTTGGTTCGTATTAAGGAAACATTAGTTGAAAAGCCAGAATTTCCTATGACCGAGGATGGAAGGCTTGTATTCCAAGGGAGAACATGTGTTCCCGACAACGAAGAATTGAAGGGAAGCTAATGGACGAAGCTCACCAGACAAAGTATACTATTCATCCCGGAGGTACCAAAATGTATCAAGACATGAAAAGAACGCTTTGGTGGCCAAACATGAAGAGAGAGTTAGCCGAGCATGCTGCTCATTGCCTTACTTGCCAACAGGTAAAGGTAGAACATAAGCGCCCTGTGACGGACCACGTTGTTCAAACCCGTTAACCTAATAACAGGCTTGACCCGACTCCACCTCCCGCAAACAGGCCGAAGCCTCGCCAGGGATATCACACACATGTCTGTGAAAACACAAAAGAACACACTGATATATATATATATATATATATAAGATCCAACATCCCACACATAATTACATTGGATTTACATAGCCAAATTTCAACAAAAGTCAAAGTACAAAGACCTGGGGCATACCCCGGGGTACAACAAAAAAGTAAATTACACTGCTGGAGGCGTCGACCCAACACCGCTGCGATGCGGCTCCGGACTAGAAGACGGATTTGAAGCCTCCTGCTCTCCCTCACCTGAAAGGAGTAGGGGTGAGCCTCACAAGTCACTAGCTCAGTAGGGAAACTCCCCCAAAAACCGAGCAAACCAAACTCACAAGTAACAAAAGCAGGAATCTACGCTAGCAATTTATAGAACTAACTAAACAAGATATTAAAGCTGTAAATTCTACTTAGCACATGCTATCAATATAAGCAGCTTTAATAAATAAACGGTAAACCACAACCAGGTGTACGTACTAAAGTAGGAAAATGCCACACTCGGGCCACGAAAATTGGTTTGCGACATCAGCAACTGACCCGGTCAAACCACACATAACTACCTCTCAGTCTCGTAGCCAAGGACGAAAGGTCCAGCGTCCGCTCCACCACAACAGAACCAACAAGCTGTGGAGACCACCACACACCACAACTGTAGCTCACACGGCTACAGCTCCATCCGTGGCACCATTAGTGTGTCTGGCCTGAGCACCCAAAAGTGAGGCACTGGAAACAAGGACTAGAAGAGGACCAGTACGTTTACCAGTGTCCATCCCCCGACCAAGAGCGCGCTACAAGCGACTAAGTACACTCACAACACACAAGCTGCTATCCTATTGTCATTTTTTCCCTCAACCGGACGTACTACTCAAATTACGGAGTGAGGGTGTCTAGGAAGATGACACAGACCCTAACAGTACACAAGTACTGGGACAAGCTTTGAACACTCACGTGCTTGGCTCACACGGAACCTGTGGCTCCCAACTGAAGAGTGTAGGATTGAATAGGTGGATGGATCAGATCTAGAAGGGGGGGGGGTTGAATAGATCTAACACTAATTAATGCAGAAGCTTAAGCAATTCAAAATTACTTCAAATCAGAGATCAATTCAGACAAACAATTTACTGAACTGAAGTGTAGGTGTGTGTAGATTATGTGTGAAGCAATTAAACACTTAGTGTTAAAGCGAAATCATATGCAAGCATCTAGTGCAGACAAGCAGATCAAACCATTGCACAATGGATTTTTAGGTGGTTCAGAAATCACATCAGTGATTCTTACATTCACCCCTCACACAGTGAGGCTTCACTACTCAAAAGAGTACAACTCACATCGGAGCATGATGACTCCAAACACCCTTGAGCTCGATGTCTCAAACACACAACCTGGAGCACAACGACTCTAAAACTGAGCACAACGGCTCAAACCACAACAGGAGCACAACGACTCCAAATTGAGCACGATGGCTCAAACCACAAAAGGAGCACAACGACTCCAAATTGAGCATGACTTCTCAAACCACAAAAGGCTAGAACAAACATAAAAAAAAAAATCAGATCCTCTAGCATGATCTGATTGACAGACTCAATCGTACATAGAAATCTGCACAGAACTTCATGCACAGATCTCACAGACGAAAGTGAGAAGAACAATCTAAGAAATGGGTAAAATAGATGTAGATTGGATGTTCTTTAGTGAAGAGGTCTTTCAGAGGCTCGAATTGAAGAGACTTGAAAGAATTCAATGAAGATCCCCTTCAATTTGTGATGCTCTGCTCCAATGGCATTTGAATTGCTAGAAATTCTTCTTCTGCTGCTGCTCTTTAGTTGGATCTACTCCCTTTCTCAGCACATCAAACTTCTCTCCAGAGATTGGCCTTGATTCCCACGTCCTTCCTCTTGAAAGGATGGTCTGCAGCTTCTGGAGATGGAGCAAGATCTGGAAAAACCCCTTTTGCAGCCAAAAAGCTTCTTCTGGAAATGGTATGGGCTTGGTTGCTGTAAGACCCCGGATTTTTTACTCTCTTTATATATCTGTATGTATATGAATGGTGTGTTGGGTGTTCGGTTGTTGTGTGCTTAGCATGCGTATTTCATTGTGCCTACTATAAGTTTTATCCTTCTTTTGAACATGAGCATGTGCGAATATCTATATATGTATACATAGGTGTATATGATGATTAATGTGGAAGTGAACAATTAGCTAATTAGAAGTGTATTATGAATATCAAGAATCTCTGACTTAGGATACTTGAATAGTACTATGCGTGTGCTATCTAAATATTGAAGAATATCCTATACTACCTATTTCATGGAATTTTGTATGAGAATATAGGAAGTAGATATGTATATGTACGTTATCTTATGCGTGTGACGATTGTATACCTAATTCTACATGCATAACACCTTGGTGTATTTGTGTATGCATGTGTATGATTAGTTGTAAGTGTTGCTCATTTGCATGGTTTAGCTAATGTGAATATTGTACTACGTACATTGCATATACATAAAGAGTTCAAGCATGGTAGGGTGTTTAGTAGTTTACATTGGATTCTATACTCCTCATGGATAACATGCATGTATCTTTATGATGATTAGGTGAGAATAGTCAATTGGATAAATTACATATAGTATATATATTAAAAAATCCTATACATGTAATACCTAAGCAATGTTAGGTAAAGTTGTGTAAGTTAATCTAATTACCGGTGCGCATATTGTACCCATCTATTCCAAGCATAATGTACATAAGTATGCTACACCAGTGTGCGTATACTATATATATGACAAATCAAGTGTGTGTATGCGAGGACTATTTTATCGAATGGATTATTCCTAGCTAGCATAAATCATATCACCTCCTAATGATTTGCGAAGCCCTCATAATTCTCGTCATTTAAATTGCCGTGTGTTGAGTCATACATGTGTAAAATATCACGTACGTACAGGTAGGTGTCTACGTACATTTTATCTTAGTATGCTTATGTATGCTTGTGTATGTATATAGATATTTATGTACATATTAATTAGTATAATTAATGTGCATGTGTTTATATTAAATATAAATAAGGTACGTATTGCCTGGTGATAGTATGAGTATATCCATATACATATTGCTTGTATATAAGCTTGGTATGCATAGTTTCTGCATAAATTAAGGTTCTGGCCAAAGGCCACCTTGGCGTCAACCTCTGGCCGCCGAGGTGGAGTCAACGTCCAGACCTGGACGCTAAGCCTGACCCAGGCGTCCAGCGATGTGGACGTCAACCTCTCTGACCTGCATGCGCAGCAGAGCTGCTGTCTTCTGAAACAAGGCATGGCCACCCATTGGGGGATGTTCCCCAACGGATCTAAGGCTGTCTAATCGGCATGGTGAGTGGGTGAGGGCTCTCCTACATCCTGAACCCGAATTGGCCTCTCCCCACTTCTCATTTTCACCCTTGCAAGAGGAGAGGAGAAGAAAGAAAAACCCTAGAGCATTCTGTGAGAAAACCCCATTCTAGAACCCTCAAATCCGACCCTTTGAAGCTGGATCTGGAGATCTACTGCAACAAGGAGGAGGCTGAAGCAAAGGAGAAGGCTTCCCCATCATCCCCTCGGCGTGGAGATCACCCAGGAACCCGGAGGAAGGCGATCTTGGAGGCACTTCTGCAACTTCTTGGAACTGCCCAAGGAGGTCTTCTTCGAGCCACAAATCCCTTGGAGGAATTTTAGAGAGGCAAGTGACCTATCTATGGTGTCCCCATATGAGTCTAGGTGGGTTTTGATATTTTTATGGAATTTTCCTCGAGTCCTAGACCCTCCATTTCACCCAAGATTTAGAGCTCGGGTCTGTGTTTCTGCACAGACCTGAGTAGACGGCAGGGTCCCTGGACGCCCAGTTCATCCTTGGCGTCCATCGATCATGCCGCTGACCCTGAGTCAGCGGACAGAGACCGCCGTCTAATTCTTCTGGACAGAACAGTGAGCTGTTCTGTCTCTCTTATACATTAAATTCGGTATGTTTTATGCGATGAAGATATATTGTACACCTTATACTCTATGTATATTGTGCATTGTGGTTGTGGATGAATGTGGGTTGTGTTGGTGAATGTGGGATAATGATATCTTGTAAACATGTGAGCATGACTCGTAGACAATCTTGTAAAATTCATGATTTATGATTAGGGTTTGTGTGAATGCCTTGGTTTCGGTTTGATCATGAAATAGTGGGTCAGCATATGTGTTTGCAAAATTAGTAGTTTATCCATGCTTGAGAAATTGTAAATAAGTTCGGTTCGGTAAAATAAAAACATGCAAAAAGGTTTGTGGTAATTGATTTATAGATGTATGATTAGGGTGATGTTGTATTCTAAAATCATGCATATATTAGTAGTCTTTGTGCAAAACAGTAAGTGATAAATTGCAAAATGTGTTAGACCCATGTTAGCTTAAGTTGTGAATAATATGCTAATTAGGTGTTTGATTTTCTGTAAATCCTATTTAGCTCATACAAATCTGAAAAATTGAGGGTATGATTTTGAACCCAAAAACAGCATGTGGTTAAAATTTCAGGTCAATGGAACAGTAATAAAAAGTTATGTGTTTTCATGTGAAATGTGATAATTCGTGCATATAATTGTAATGTGGTTTGTTATGGTCTAAAACCAACATGATTAGTGTGGTTACTGTATGTTAAACTCTTGAAATTCTGTAGTACCATGTTAAGGAAAATAGAAATGTTCATGTGAGTGAGAAAGCGATTGAAATGAAAGAGTTATGTGTAAAACCATGTGTAAAACGGTAATGTGTAAAAGTGTAAAAGTTGTGCCTATGTGACACTGCTACCCTAGAGGCATCGGGAGCCGTATATAGAAAAGTCCCTATAGAAGGCTCCATGTGATATAAGTTTGTCCCAAAGCATTGGGAAAACCCCGGAGGTGGACAAGTACCACTGGATAGGGTGGAGAGGGCTTCTCCCGGTCTGCGCAGTTACCAAGATTCACCGCTGTATTGCCTAGTGGTGAGTATGTGTATGAGTTGTGTAAGTGTTGTGTCATGTGTTGTGTAATGAGTTGTGTTGAGAGCTGTGCTAAGGAATGAGCACGAGCTATGAGATATTGTTAGTGTCCTCTACTGGTGGTTAGGACTATGTGTCATGGCAAATCGCTTAAGTAATGAAAATGAGTAAAATGTGAAATATGTGAAAATGGCACGTGGTAAGTGCCCAAGATGCACGTGGTAAGTACAATCGATGTGATATGTGATAAGTGAAAGTGAAAGAGAAAATGATGTAGAAATGAGTAAATTGTATAAGTGTGAACATGTGTACGTGTCAAATGTGTAAAAGTGAACAACGTGAATGAGTAAGTATGAAATCATGTGAACCCGAGAATGTGAGAATGTGTTATTGGAAACCATGTGAAATCAGTAAACTAATGTTGTCATTATCATGCTTATGTGTGCATAAATGCCTAGAATCCATGTTAGGGATAATTAGTGAAAATGAGTGCAAGATAGCTTGATTACTTGTTCACATGATGTGTTTTATGTATTATTGTAGCTCTCATGTGTAGATTTATAGTCATTGAATCATATGAAATCAGCAATCTAAAGCATGTGAAAAGGTTCGTGTATGTGTTTAAAACTATGTGAAATCCATGCTAGTTGTGTTCCCTTTCATGTGCGTAAATTGTTCATGTTGATAGCTTTCATGTTTTAGCTCTTTAAAAGACTAAAGTTCCTGAGCAAATGGAATAGAGATCATGTGATAGGTGAATTTCATTTTTCAAATCTGAAAGCATGAGTTATGTATAAAATTGTAGAACTTTCATGATAGGTAGAAAACTTGAATTGACTAGCATGCTATGTGTTGTTAATTGTAAAAGTGCATGTAGAACCACTAAGACTTGTATGTGTATATCATGAGTAGTGTCGCTTGCTGAGTCTTTGGACTCACTCTTGCTTCGGCGTACAGGTTGACAGGTATCGTGCACTAGAAGGTAGCGTGGCGAGGATCATCATTAGAAGACTATTTTGTGGAGCTGTTACCAGTTGTACTTTTCTTTTGCACAAAAAGGACTGTTGTATGGACAATATTTTGGACATTGTAACTCTCTTTATTTTGTATTAATGTGGACATTGTCTTTCTATCTTACTATTTAGATTATGGAATGTGTGTTGGTGACGGATTAAGAGTTGAGTTGTTTACTTTATTCCGTTGTACTCTATCGCTATCCAGGTACATATCAACCTATCGACCAGTGTTGGGTAAATGTCCCACTGTGACGACGCCCTTTATACCGATGGGGATTGGTATAATCGTACCGGTATGAAGAGGGTCGTTACAGTTGCCCTTGGGGTACAAGGATCATAGGTATTTATAGCCCCATATGTCCATGAGGTGCCTTGGGGTGCGTGGGCATAGAAATCTAGGTCAGATCCCTCAATTTCTAAGAAACCACGTGTCCAAAAAAATTCTCATTTTTGAGCTTCAATCGAAGTGTGTCGACACATAGGCAGACTGTGTCGACACCACTGGCTACTGGCTTCAGAACTAGCTTCTGGGAGGGACAGTGAGTGTCGACACACAGGCAGACTATGTCGACACCATTGGCAGACTGTGTCGACACCACTGGCAGACTGTGTCAACATACAGGCAGACTATGTCGACACCACTGTGACAAAGTTATGTAAACCTGAAAATATGAAGTGTGAACCATTAACATAAGTCATTATCATCAACATATGATATATTAACATGTCATTTAGTCATCATTTTAATATGTACAAAATGTACAAAATGTCATCATCAAAATCAAATTATGAGTGATGTCAAATAGTCATGATTAAAATCATCATTAAAAGGTTTCAAATACACACTCAACACAACATTCTCCCCCTTTTTGATGATGATAAAATAATACAATTTTCTTCTATGTCTGCAATTTCTCCCTCTTAAGTCTTTGCCATTACTCCCCCTTTTTGACAACATCAAAAAGATATTCATGAAAGAGAACAAAGAATGGTAGGAGATCAAGAAATGCAGTTGTAGAAATGAAGGTTCAGGAATGATCACAATAAGTGAGGCAAAGTGATATTGACGTATGAGAGAAGTTATTGTGTGTTTGGTATTATGCAATAAAGTTTAATCTTAAAGACACACTCAACACAAGGTATAGCAAGATATAATGATCTGAATGTAGTTAAAATAATGATGCAAATGTGAAGTAAAGTGACCTATATGAGTGAGCAGAAGTATTGAACAAGGATGTTATGAGCTTTAATTTTAACACAATGTAGAATGAATAGGTCTAAACTCAGTATACATGAACTTTATTATGGTCTTAAGCTTTTCCATCCTGTCAAGTTGATTTTCTTTCATTTTGAACTTGGAAAGAATACAAGAATAAATTAGTTAAATCTCACTTTTCAGTGCAAGAGATCACATTGGTCAGATGCAAGACCTCCTTATTACTCAGTGGTTTAACTTTCATTATCTTACACAGAGTTGAAAATTTTGATTTCCACTTTTTGACGTGAAACAAATCACTGTTTAGGTAAATGGCCCAGTTACTCAGTGGCTCAAGAATTTGCATTGCTCTGTTTGTATCTTTCCAGATTGTTGATCATTTTCATTGATGTTTTGCAGGAATATGTTTGCTTTGACCAGAAAAGTCATGACTACGAATTTAGAAAAAGTATTCTTAACATGTGGTAAAAATGAAGTTTAAACATGCACATGTTAAATAATAAAGCGACTCATGTGCCTACAAGTGTTTTGCAAGTCATTTTAAAGACATACAGTATTAAGATTGCTTAACCTTGAAATGATAATGAATCTTTAAAATTAAACTAACTGCACGATGAGTTTATTTTTAATGTCTTAAGTCTCTCATAAGAAAACAGCACAAGGACTCAAAAATTATGATAATTTTGGGGCTCAAAATAGAAAAGTAAGGTCAAGGAATGTGACAATGACTCCCCATTTATCTCCCCCTCACAAGGTGAACATGAAGATTATTGAAGAAATAGGAATGGAATGAAGTGAAAATAGAATGAACAAGAATGTTTTATTGAAAGACAAAGACTCCCCCTCAACAATTGCATACAAGGCTTTTGATACTTGGCGGAGACATATACTCTGGCATAGTGAAAGTGTCCAGACAAGCCTGACTTGTCTTTCTTAAAATCACCATTTGATATACCCAGAATGTCAATGCAATGTGAGAGTGAGGAATTTATTTACAAGAACATGAAGATTTTTATTAAGCAGCTTTGCAAGAACATTTGTCAACAAACTGAATGGGAGTTGTTGATAAATCAGATATGAAAGAATATTTCTCCAGCATTTCACTCAAAGATTCTTTTGACTCACTCCCCCATAAGATATGCATGATATGAAATTAACATTTAAGCAATTCAAATATGTTCATTCCAAGCAATTTGCACAGAAAGAGTATGAACATGATCAAGCATACATCAACAGGCAATTTATTGAAGGAGAAAAGTTTTTAAAAAACTCAAATATGTTTCAAAGACTTAAATAAAGTTTTTTGAGATTTTCATTTTTCTTGATGACCTTTATGCAGGAAAAGACTATTGATACTTGGCGGAGAATTTTTTTCACGCATGATGATGGTTTCTAGACAAGCCTAACTTGTCCTTTCACATTTCACCATTTGATATACCACATAGTCACTGCAAAAAGGTCAATTATTCTTTAGTTTTAGCATGAAATTCATTGCATTTTCAAGAACAATTTTGCTCTTTTTCAAATTTACTCCTCCTTAATATGTGCATGGAATGAAAAAGCTAGCAAGCAATTCACACATGATTATGCACACAATTAGCTTCAAGCATAACATGACTTCTGGTACTTAGCTGAGTATTTTACTCACGCATAATGATAGCTTTCAAACAAGCCTAACTTGTTTTTCTACAAGTCATCATTTGATATACTAAAAAGTCAAAGCAGTTGATATGCACACAAAATCATGGGCACAGTTAAGCAAGCATGATAATACAAACATGATTCCAATTGTTATGACACAAAGTTATTGTTGGGAGCAACATCAAAACACACTCTTCATTGTTTAGATAAGACTCTAAGAATTGTCTTTAACTTAAGCAGTTCAATTTGGAAATGATATAAGGTTTTACCTGAGCAGTATTTATTTGGATTTTACCTGTGGTTTCCAATTTTTCTTGCCTTGCATAGCCATTGTCTTGATTTCAAATGGAAAAGATATGGCTACAAGGCTCATCAACTTGCTGATCAAACTAGCCTTGGGACCCATACCTACTTGGGTCTTTCCTTGTAGCCTTAGTCATGAAGCCTTCATCTTGAAATTGACTACAAGGATCCTTGCACCCAGCATTCAAGCAACACATTTCAGAACCCAAACTTGTTAGGGTCCTAAGGATCTTCCATGAATCTGCAACAATGAATTTTGAATCCAAAATGATTTAATATTGGGTGTATTTTTCTGAAGACTAGAAACACTAGAATCTTGGTTTCTAATATTAGAGTTATTGGTATAGAATGCACCACTGACATACTAAATATTTTGTTTTCTATTTTTCAAATTTTTATCATTGAGATTTTTAACATGAATTCAGAAGAGATCTTTTGTGCAATAGTTCCTTTTTCATGTACATGGAATTTCTGAGTGTTTTCAGCATGAACATGATCTTTATGCTTATGTACATTAACATGAAAAATGGGAGCATGCACAAGATTATCAATTTTATGCCAACATTCCCTAGAAATATGCTCAAATTTATGACATGTGAAGCACTGTGCTGATTTGGCGTATTTATGGAAATGTTGATCTCTATTCCAGCAAAATTTGGCTAAATGATCAAGTTTATTGCAGTTAAAGCAAATAAAATCATTTCTTACCTGGTACATACCTTGGCATGTATGCATTTTCTTGAATCTCCTTTTCTTGTGAGGAGGTTTACTATGAGGAGAAGGAGGTACTTTTGGTGGCTCTTAGCATAATGTGAATATTGAACTTTTTTTAACCTATTCTGACTTGTGAAGAAGGTAAAGGAATCTTATACAATGGTTTTTTTTTTTTGGTTTCTCACATAAACATGATTCTTCATCTTAGCAGCATTTTTGCCATTTTTCTCATTTTGTTTTTGAATATTTTTCTAAACATGAACTTTCACTGATTTTTCATTAGAGATATCAGAGTTCATATTCACAGCAGCTTTAACCAATATTATTTTGGTTTTCTTTTCATTTTCCTTATTTTTCATAGAAGTAAGGCTTGTGTTTGTAGTATTTTTCAATTCATTTTGAAACTTCTATTTTTCTGCTTTTAATGCAACAACTTCTTTTTCTGAAATTTGAAGTTTATTTAGCATGACATCCAAACCATTTTTCATCTTGTTCTTTTCATTTTCAAATTGAGCAATTTGTTTTTCTAAATCAGTAATTTTATTACTTAAATTGCTACAGTCATTGTCCAATGGTTTGTCATGCAACAAGCAGTCAATCTTCCTTTTTGGATGATTATTTTCTTCAACAAGTTGTTTGCATCTTTCATTTATTTGATGATCATGAGCCATGTTAGAAATCTGTTTGTTTAATTGATCATTATCAAATTTGAAGTTTTCATTGAGATCAATCAATTTTTCATTTTCATCTTTCAAATCAAGATTTTCATATTCCAACTGATCATGATTTTCTTTCAACTTGGACAACTTGTTTTCACAAATTTTGATTTTATCTTTCAAACTTTCTTTTTCAGAATTCAGTTTCTTAACTTCAATTTTCAAATGCTCATTTTCTTATGAAGGATCTTTATCATTGTTCTAGAGTAATTCAAGTGTACTTTTCAATTTTTCACTTTCTTTGTGGCAATGTTTTAAAGTCTTTTTCAAATCTTTATATTTAGTGTTCAGCTTTGCATTAAGATTTTGTATCTTCTCACAGAATTCAATCAATTCAACATAAGACATGCCTTCATCTACATCAGAATCAGAATTAGAATACATAAATGGATCTGGAATTAATTTACCTGACTTTGTAGACCCATTTGAACTCTTGTGTTCTGAAGAGGGTGAAGAATGCTCTGAGCTCATGGAATGTGCTGTTAGAGCCAAAGTCTTTTGAATTGTTAATTTTCTAGATTCATTGAAGCTCTTCTTTGCCATTAAGTACTTGTGAATTTCTTTTGCTCCTTTTCTTTATGAATCCTCTGAAAAATCCGATGAAAATGAGCTTGGGGATTTCTCTAAAATTATAACAGGAAATTCATGCAGATTAAAGCAATTTGTCATTATACCAAAACCCAAACGATTATTAGATCTAATCATAGTGAATCAATGTAATAAGAAATTAGATCTAACAATTAGAGTGGTTAACCCGCTCTGATACCAATTGTAGGATCGAATAGGTGAATGGATCAGATCTATAAGGGGGGGTTGAATAGATCTAACACTAATTAATGTGAAAGCTTAAACAATTCTACATTACTTCGAAGCAGAGATCAATTCAGACAAACAATGTAATGATCTAAAGTGTGGGAGTGTGTAGATTATGTGTAAAGCAATTAAACACTTAGTGTTAAAGCGAAATCCTATGCAAGCATCTAACGTAGACAAGCAGATCAAACCATTGCACAAAGGATTTTTAGGTGGTCTGGAAATCACACCAGTGATTCCTACATCCACCCCTCACACAGTGAGTCTTCACTACTCAAAAGAGTACAACTCACACCGGAGCATGACGATTCCAAACACCCTTGAGCTCGACAGCTCAAACACACAACATGGAGCACAACGACTCCAAAAACTGAGCACAACGGCTCAAACCACAACAGGAGCACAATGACTCCAAATTGAGCATGACGACTCAAACCACAAAAGGAGCACAACGACTCCAAATTGAGCACGACGGCTCAAACCACAAAAGGCTAGAACAAACACAAAAGAAATCAGATCATCTAGCAATGATCTGATTCACAGACTCAATCATACATAGAAATCTACATAGAACTTCATGCACAGATCTCACAGATGAAAGTGAGAAGAACAATCCAAGAAATGGGTAAAATAGATGTAGATTGGATGTTCTTTGGCGAAGAGGTCTTGCAGAGGCTCGAATTGAAGAGACTTGAAAGAATTCCATGAAGATCCCCTTCAATTTGCGATGCTTTGCTCCAATGGCATCTGAATTGCGAGAAATTATTTTTCTGCTGCTGCTCTTCAGTTGGATCTACTCCCTTTCTTAGCACATCAAACTTCTCTCCAGAGATTGGCCTTGATTCCCACATCCTTCCTCTTGAAAGGATGGTCTGCAGCTTCTGGAGATGGAGCATGATATGGAAAAACCCATTTTGCCGCCAAAACGATTCTTCTGGAAATGGTATGGGCTTGGTTGCCTTTGGGGTATGAGGATCATGGGTATTTATAGCCCCATATGTCCATGAGGTGCCTTGGGGTGCATGGGCACGGACATGTAGGTTAGATCCCTCAATTCCTAAGCAGCCACGTGTCCAGAAAAATTCTCATTTTTGAGCTTCAGTCGAAGTGTGTCAACACTCAGGCAGACTGTGTCGACACCGCTGGCTACTGGCTTCTGGGAGGGACAGTGAGTGTCGACACACATGCAGACATTGTCGACACCACTGGCAGACTGTGTCGATACAACTAGCAGACTGTGTCGACACACAGACAGACTGTGTCGACACCACTCTGACAAAGTTGAAAATATGAAGTGTGAACCATTAACATAAGTCATTATCATCAGCATATGAAATATTAACATGTCATTTAGTCATCATTTTCATATGTACAAAATGTCATCATCAAAATCAAATTATAATTCATTTCAAATAGTCATGATTAAAATCATCATTAAAAGGTTTCAAATACATACTCAACACAACAAACAGGTAACCACGGATGGCATCGTACTACTCGCCACGCACACACAAACCACGTGCACACCGCATAAACCACGTGAACAACACGCTCCTCGAGTGCTACAGGTGCCAATGCAGCACTTACCTTAACCACACACAACATCTTTTGATAATCCGATAACCATGCTATCATGCATAAGCATCAAGCCCTCGAAACTGCTAACGCGACGGGGATACTGTTACCCTCTGAACGCGACACCCCGATAGGCCACGTTCAGAAACAGAACGTGACGGATCGGGCTGTCACGTTCAGAACGCGACAGGAAGGTTCGTCGCCTTCATAGATAGGAACCCTAATCTAGGATCCCATCTCCGGATCCCCTACACAAACCATATAAAACCATGTAAAAAACCATTTTCATGCTCTACTCAATACCCTAGCATGGTATCTATCATTGATGAAGTAATTAACAAACTAAACATGCATCACATGTGATCTACAGTGTAAAACGGGGTGGAATCTCCCTACCTTCGCGAAGAACGATAACCACTCGGCGTTTCCCCCGTTCCGTGAGACGTCCTCGTGGTGAGACCACGCCAAAAATGACCCCAACACGTCAAATTGCCCACCTAGGTTAAGAGTATTTCGTGGTTGAGAACGTGACGCACCCCACCGTCATGATCTGAACGCGACGGAGAAGGTCGTCGCTTTCTCATGGTCGACGTCAGCAGGCCGCCCAGCACGTGACAGGCGGCGGACATGAAGACAAAGTCCGCTCCATAGAGGTAACCAGAACGCGACACCCTAGGCCATCACGTTCAGAACGCGACGCCCAGTCTGTCGCGTTCACAGACAGTGAACCAATGGGTGCTTTGGGCCCAAAATGTCGGCCTGCCAAGCCCCGGAAACCTGCGTAAACACCTGTAACGCAGGTCATTGGCCATACACTATCCTCCACAACCACTAAACAAGGATCCACAATGATCCAAAAAATGCGCGACGTTTCATTGCTATCATCTAAAAAGAAATTTCAACCTCAAAATTTAGTAAGAAATTTAAGCATACAAAGCATTAAACACAGCATCATGTACTATCATCTAAAAAGAAGTGAAAGCTTACTCAAACAGGTAAGGATATGCATTAAACATTTCCTCTGCCAATTCCCATGTATCTTCTCCTCCCTGTCTATTCTCCCATCGGACCTTTACCAATTCAATTTCTATATTTCTCAATTTCTGTGTTTTGCCGCTTGTGATCTGCACTGGATACTCTGGCATAGACATGTCGGACTTCAAATCATCATGCTGATAACTGGCTACCTCTGACAGATCTTTAATGTATTTCCTCAGCATAGAGACATGGAAGACATCATGAGCATCAGTGAAATCTGCTGGCAAATCAATTTTGTACATTTTCTCTCCAATTCTTTCCAACACTTGGAAGGGACCCACATACCTTGGGCACAGTTTATCTTTCTTACTAAACCTCAAGACACCATTTGTAGGAGAAACTCTCGGAAAAACAAAGTCTCCAACTTCAAACTGTAATGGTCTGCGTCAAGTGTCTGCATAGCTCTTCTACCGACTTTGGATTGTCTGCAACTTTTCTTTAATAAATCTGACCATCTCTGTAGTCTGCTGGATTAACTTAGGACCCATTACCTACCTCTCTCCACTTCATGCCAGTTCAACGGTGTTCTACATGGCCTGCCATATAAAGCTTCATAAGGTGCCATCCTAATGCTAGTGTGATAACTGTTATTGTAAGCAAATTCCACCATCCCCAGATGGTGCTCCCAACTGCCTCCGCACAGTAAGCAGTAAGCTCGTAACATGTCTTCAATTGACTGAATGGTTCTTTCTGTCTGGCCATCAGTTTGTGGGTGATAGGCTGAACTATACCTTAATTCTGTGCCAACAACTCTTTGTAGACTCCTCCAAAAACCAGAAGTAAATATTGGATCCCTGTTATAAACAATTATCTTCGGAATACCATGTAATGGTACAATCCTGTCAACATAAATCCTTGCCAATCTGTCTACTGTCTAAGACATACTCACTACTACCAATCTACATACCTTGGTCAATCTGTCAACAAAGACCCATATACCATTGTGCCTTGTAGCTATCCTCGGTAATCCTGCCACAAAATCCATTGCAATATCATCCCATTTCCATTGTGGAATTGGTAATGGTTGTAGTAACCCTCCGGGTTTCTGATGCTCTGCCTTTATTTGCTGACAAACTGAACACCTTGCTATAAATTCTGCAATTTCCCTTTTCATATGTGGCCACCAAAAATGCTTTCTTAAATCTTGATACATTTTTGTACTGCCTAGGTGAATGGTGTATCTGGATTTATGTGCTTCTTTCAATACCCTTTGCTTTACCTCTCTTGCCGCTGGTACATATAACCTGCCTCTGAGCCTGACTACACAGTTATCATCAATTGTAAAACCCTCCATTTTGACAATCTCTGCTAAGTTCCCATCTATTTTCTGAGCTTCAATAATCTACCAATATAAAGATGGCTCCCAACTGAAGAGGTAACCACGGAAGGCATCATACTACTCGCCATGCACACACAAACCACCTGCACACCGCACAACCACGTGAACACCACATCAACCACGTGAACAAAATGCTCCTCGAGTGCTACAGGTGCCAATGCACCGCTTACCTTAACCACACACAACATCTTTCGATAATCCGATGACCATGCTATCATGCATAAGCATAAAGCCCTCGGAACTACTAATGCGACGGGGGCTACTGTCGCCTTCTGAACGTGACACCCTGATAGGCCGCATTCCTAATCCGGGATCCCATCTCCGGATCCCCCACACAAACCATATAAAACCATGTAAAACCCCATTTTTCATGCTCTACTCAATACCCTAGCATGGTATCTATCATTGTTGAAGCAATTAACAAACTAAACATGCATCACATGCGATCCACAGCTTAAAATGGGGTGGAATCTGCCTACCTTCATGAAGAATGCGAAGAACGATAACCACCTGGCGTTTCCCCCGCTCCGTGTGACGTCCTCGCGGCGCGACCACACCAAACATGACCCCAACACATCAAATTGCCCAGTAAACCAGCGAAAACTCCTCCCCCTGGCCAAACAGAGCTTGATGAGCTCTATATGGCCAACTAGGTTAAGAGTATTTCGCTATTGAGAATGCGACACACTCCACCGTCGTGACTTGAATGTGACAGAGAAGGCCGTCGCTTTCTCATGGTCGACGTCAGCAGGCCGTCCAGCGCGTGACACGCGGTGGACATGCAGACGAAGACCGCTCTGCAGCGGCAACCATAACGCTACACCTTGGGCCGTCGTGTTTAGAATGCAATGCCCAGCCCTATCGCGTTCACAGACAGTGAACCAACAGGTGCTTTGGGCCCGAACTGTCAGCCCGCAAAGCCCCAAAAACCTACGTAAACACTTGTAACCACGTCATTGGCCACACACTGGCCTCCACAACCACAAAACAAGGATCTGCAATGATCCGAAAAATGCACAACGTTACACATCCTGCTGGCGTACTCAGACCATTAGATATTCCAGAGTGGAAATGGGAAAGCATTGGCATGGACTTCATCATGGGTTTACCCAAGACTCATGGTGGACTCGACGCCATATGGGTCATTGTTGACTGACTAACCAAATCTGCACACTTCCTACCTACAAAGAGTAAGTGGTCTATGGAGGTACTAGCCGCTCTATATGTCAAAGAGATTGTGAGACTGCATGGAGTTCCATCATCCATTATCTTGGATCGAGATCCTAGATTCATGTCTCATTTCTGGAAGGGATTGCAGACTGCACTTGGTACTAAGCTCAATTTTAGTACCGCATTTCACTCACAGACTGATGGCCAGATTGAGAGAACCAATCAGATTGTAGAAGATATGTTAAGAGCCTACACCATAGATTTTCAAGGCTACTGGAATAAGCACTTATCCTTGATTGAGTTTGCCAATAACAACAGTTACCAAGCGAGTATTAAAATGGAACCATTCGAAGCACTCTATGGTAGAAACTGTAGATCCTTGCATGCTGGAATGAAGTTGAGGAACAACAATGGCTAGGCCCGGACATGGTACAAAACACAACCATGGATATACAGATGATTCGAGATCAGCTCAAGATTGCTCAGTCCATACAGAAGTGCTATGCTGACAAGAGGAGGAGAGATGTAGAATTCCAAGTGGGTGACCATGTACTCTTAAAGGTATCTCCTACCCGTGGCATCCAAAGATTTGGTGTAAAAGAGAAGCTCAACCCTAGATTCATCAGTCCTTTTGAAGTGCTCGAAAGGGTTGGTGTGGTTGCTTACCGACTGGCGTTGCCACCAAATCTGGCGTGTGTACACAATGTGTTTCATGTCTCCCAGCTTGGAAAATATGTGTACGATCCCACTCACATCATTCACCATGAGAAGTTGGTGCTGAATAAGGACATGACATATGAGGAGAAGCCAGTCAAGATACTAGAATGAAAGGTGCGGCAACATAGGAACCATCCCATCCATGTGGTTAAAGTATTGTGGAATACCTGTGGAGTGGAAGAAGCCACATGGGAACATGAAGGAATCATCAGGCGAAACTACCCCGATCTTTTCGATAAGACATTCTTTCCTTTTGGTCTTATGAATTTAGGGACCAAATTCTTTTTAAGAGGGGAGGATGTAGCAACACGATTTTTTAAAATAAATAAAAATAACGAAAAAATGAATTAAATAAAACTCAATAAACATTAAAAAGCAATGGGCCTGAATGGATTAGCTCACAAAAAAGTTATTGGGTCAAATTGGGAGCATGGATTATGGAGCAAGAACAAATTCCCCTAAATTTGGAATACAAATGTACAGAAAATAAGAAAGGGTAAATTAGGGTGAAAACTAATGAAATAAACCATGAAAGGTAAGCCAATTTGTGACCCACCATAGCTAGAACCTTCTAATTATGATTCTAATCCAATTGGGAGGAGAAATCTCCAAAATATGGAAGATAAACAGCCATACCTGCTATAGACACATGAATTCGGCTCCACCGCGGGCAAATTTCATGTTACACTGTGACGGCCCTCATTATACCGGTACGGTTATACCAACCCACGTCGGTATAGCGAGAGTCCTCACAGTGGGACATTTACCCAAACGATACATACAGCTGAGATACACGTGAATATACAACAGAGTAGCGGAAGTAAAAGACAACTGTCTCCATTCATTCATCATCCACATTTAACATACATGAAGTTTGAAACTAACAATAAGGAACTAAAAGTTCACATAATTTAAATTGCTGAAATAAAAATACATAATGTCCACACTTATACATTCTTTTCATGATAATTCTAATACAATGTTCAAAGTACATACTATGAAATACACAAATCACAAAGAAGCTCCAAAACTAGCTAATCTCCGCGCTCGGAGTCCGTCTCCACTGTCTCCTCCAAAGGTGCCACGTCACCAACTATACCTGTACGCCGAAGCAAGGAGTGAGTCCAAAGACTCAGCAAGAAACACTACTCATAACATACACGTATAAGTCATAGGGGTTTCTACATGCACATTCAACATTTACAACACATGGCATGCAATCATTTGAAGGTTTCAACCTATCATGAAAGTTTTATACGTTTATACATGGATCATGCTTTCAGATTTCTAAGAATAAAACTTTACCTATCACATGCTCTCTATTCAATTTACTCATGAAATTTTGTCTTTAAGGAACCGAGACATGAGAGCTACCCACATGAATATTGTGCATACATGAAAGGAAAACACGACTAGCATGGATCCTACATGTTTTTAAACACATACATAGACATTTTCACATGCTTTAAGTTGCTGGTTTCACATGGTTTAATGGCTGAAAACCTATACATGAGAGCTACAATATCGCTTAAAACAAATCATGTGAATAACCGATCATGCTATTTGCACACGTGCTCATTAATTATCCCTAACATGGATTCTAGGCATTTTTGCTCACATACACATGATAATAACAACATGAATTTACTGATTTCACATGGTTTCAAATTTGTCTCACATGGATTTCAACAACATATTTTCACATTTAGAATTTCACATTTTCTTTACACAAGTTTTCTCTTTCACATGGTTACACTCTGCACATACACATTCACATTGTTCACTTACACATTTACACATGGACACATACGCATTACACATTACATATTACACATTTTAGGTGCCATGACACATAGTCCAAACCACCAAAGAAGGACATATACACATCACATTACACATAGACGCCATCTAGGCATTCCAATGGCGACTCTTGGACTGCGCAGACCGGGAGAACAAGTCTCCACCCTAACCAGTGGTACTTGTCCACCTCCAGGATTTCCCCCTAATGCCCTTAGGGTCACTTACACATTGAACTTTCTCAGGGGGACTTTTCCCTGATACAGCTCCACTGCCCTCTCCGGAAGCAGTGTCACATTGGCACAGTTACACATTACACATTTTACCGTTTTACACACATGGTTTTACACTTCACACCTTTCATCTCATTCACTCTCTCACTCACATGAATCTCTGCTTCCTGACATGGCACTACAGATTTCAGGAGTTTAACACATAGTAAATTTCACTAATCAAGTTGGGTTTAGACAATAACTAACCACATTACGATAATATACGTAGATTATCATATTTCAATAACAAATACATAACTTCTTATTTACTGGTCCAAATGACCTGAAATTTTAACCACATGCTATTTTCGGGTTCTAGATCATACACTCAAAATTTCAGATTTTTCTGAGCTAAATAAGATTTACAGAAAATCAAACACTTATTTTGCATGCCATTCACAATTTAAGTTACATGGAATTTAAACATCATGCAATTTGCCATTTACTGTTTGAATAGGGATTACCATTACGTGCATGATTTGAGAATAAAGAACTATTCTAAATCATACAATCACAAATCGATCACCACAAACCATTCTTGCATGTCTTTCTATTTACCGAACCGAATTTATTTGCAATCTATACAAGCATGAACAATTTACCAAAAATTGGGCATACATCTACTGATCTGCTAATCTTCATGAACTGACAAAAACCAAGGCATTCAGACTAATCCTACTCATGAAACATAAATTTGGCAAGATCATCAACACGTCATGCTTACAAGTTTAAGGGATACAACTTTCCTACATTCACCATCACACATCACATTCATCCACATACCACAATTGACAATATACATAGTGTATAAGATTACCATATATCCTCATCACGGAAACCATACCGAAATTAGAGTATAGGAAGGGCAGAACAGTTCACTGTTCTGTCCAGAGGAACTTGGCGGCGGTCTCTGGCCGCTGACTCAGGGTCAGCGGCATGGTCGATGGACGCCAAGCATGATATCGGCGTCCGTTGACCTTACCGTCAATGCAGGTCTGTGCAGAAACACAGACCCGAGCTCTCAAACTGGGTGAATGGGAGGGTCTAGGACGAGGAAAAATCCATAAAAATTATAGAAACGACCTAGACACATACGGGAACATCATGGATAGGTCACTTGCCTTTTAAAAATTCCTCCAAAGGGTCTAGGGTGTTGGTGAAGCCCTCCTTGGGCAGTCCCAAGAAGCCTCCAAATGAACTCTCCTCCGGGTTCTTGAGCGAGATCCACAGCAAGCCGAGGTCGGGGAAGCCTTCCTCGTCGATCCAGCAACCTCCTTGAAGCAGTGGAATGCCGGATCAAGCTTCAGAAGTGTGGATTTTTTGGTGGCAAGGATGGGGTTTCTCACAGTTTTCTCCTAGGGTTTTCATCTCTCTTTTTTCTCCTCTTGCAAGGTGAAGGGAGGAGTGGGAAGAGGCCATTTCAGGTTCAGACATAAGGGGAGTCTCTCTCCCACTCACCAGGTGACTTGACAGCCTTCAGAGCCATTGGGGACAGTCCCCCAATGGTTGGCTTTCTTGTTTCAGAAGCTTGCAGCTCTGCTGCGCATGCAGGCCAGAGAGATTGGCGTCCATATCGCTAGACGCCAAGATTAGTGTTGGCGTCTATGTCTGGACGCTGACACCAGCTCAACGGCCTGTGGTTGACGCCAAGATGGCCTTCGGCCAGAACTCTAAAATATGCAGAAACCATGCATACCATGCGTATATACATGCAATATGTATACGGTATTATATCCATACTATCACCATGCAATACATACATTATTTATATTTAATATAAACACATGCACACGTACTTGTACTAATTAATGTACGTAATTATGTACATACATACACAGCACAAAGATACACACAAATACAAATAATGCGACAGAATTTCGAGGGCCTTACACCCTCTCCCCTTAAGGAAACTTCGTCCTCGAAGTTAGAACGGCACTACTCAAACAAAAGGGGATATTTCTTCTTCATCACATCCTCAAGCTCCCACGTAGCCTCCTCACGTGATAAGTTCCGCCATAGAACTTTCACTGACGCAATACTCTTGTTCCGGAGATGCTGAACCTTCCGGTCAAGAATGGCTACTGGTTGCTCGACATACGAAAGATCTGGCTGGATCTCCACTGGCTCATGACTAATCACATGAGACGGATCTCGGACATACTTCCTGAGCATAGATACGTGGAATACAGGGTGAACGCTAGCCAAAGCTGGGGGTAATGCTAGCTCATACGCCACGCTGCCCAAATGTCGAGAATCTCATATGGGCCAATGAATCTAGGGCTTAGCTTGCTATGCCTGCCAAATCTGACAACACCTCGAGTAGGCGATATCTTCAAGAAGACATGATCGCCAACCTCGAACTCCAAATCTTTTCTCCTGTTGTCGGCATAACTCTTCTGCCTATCCTGTGCCGCAACAAGCCTTTTCCTGATAAGCTGAATCTTATCCGAAGTTTCCTGAACTAACTCCGGTCCGATCAGCTGCCTATCACCAGTCTCCTCCCAACATAAAGGAGATCTGCAGGGCCTACCATACAACGCCTCGAATGGAGCCATACTAATACTAGCATGAAAGCTGTTGTTGTATGCGAACTCCACAAGAGGTAAATGACGCTCCCAATCATCCTTCCAATCCAGAACACACGCTCTCAACATATCCTCGAGCGTCTGGATAGTCCTCTCGGACTGTCCATCGGTCTGGGGATGAAACGCCGAACTGAGCTTAAGCTCCGAACCTAACGCATCCTGAAGACCCTTCCACAATCTCAAAGTAAATCTCGGATCTCGATCCGAAATGATCGACTTCGGCACACCATGCAATCTAATGATACCGCTAACATACAATCTAGCTAAACTCTCTACTGACTACTTCTTCTTCATGGGCAAGAAATGAGCAATCTTCGAGAATCTATCTACAACTACCCAAATCGAGTCATTGCCCCTTCTAGATCGAGGCAAACCCGATACGAAATCCATAGTGACAGCTTTCCACTTCCATACGGGGATATCCATCCTCTGCATAAGGCCGGATGGTCGCTGCTGCTCGGCTTTCACTTGCTGACATGCTAGGCATCTAGACACATAATCCACAACATCCTTCTTCATGCCGGACCACCAAAATGATCTCTTCAGGTCTTGATACATCTAGTGTTACCCGATGAATAGAGAATCGCGATCTATGAGCCTCCGCTAACACATGCTCATGGACATCTACTACATCGGGGACACAAACACAGTGCTGAAATCTAATCACACCGTCCTCATCACGAGCAATGCCCGCCTTACCCACTAACTCTAACAATCTAGGGTCGGCTTCTGCTGCTCAATCACCTCATCCAAGACTGAGGATCTAAGGGATAGCTGAGCTACAAAAGCCTGACACAACGATGGCTCTAACTCGGTCATAGAGCACGCTGCATCCTCAACATCTTCCAATCCTGCTGGAGTGAAGACCTCTTTCTACTAAGAGCATCCGCTACGACGTTCACCTTTCCAGGATGATACTGAAGGTCGAAGTCATAGTCCTTCAAGAACTCAATCCATCTTCTCTGCCTCAGGTTTAATTCCTTTTGGGAGAAAAGATACCTCAAGCTTTTGTGGTCGGTAAACACCTCAAATCTGACACCATAAAGATAGTGCCTCCAGATCTTTAGTGCATGAACCACTACTGCGAGCTCCAAATCATGAGTCGGATAGTTCCTCTCATGCTCCTTCAACTGTCGAGAAGCATAAGCCACTACCCTCTCTCGTTGCATGAGTACACAGCCTAACCCGATCCGATACGCATCCGTATAGATGGCAAAGCCCTCTAGACCACTAGGCAATACCAATACCGGAGCAGAAGTAAGCTTAGCCTTCAACAGCTGAAAGCTACGCTCACATGCCTCAGACCATACGAACTTCTCACCCTTTCTGGTCAACTTTGTCAAAGGGGCGGCGATGGATGAGAAACCCTCAATGAATCGCCGATAGTAACCAGCTAACCCAAGGAAAGTACGAATCTCCAAAGGGGTCCTGGGAATCTCCCAATCCATAACTGCTTGGATTTTTGCTGGATCAACTGCAACACCAGCGCCGGAGATAACATGCCCGAGAAAGTGAACCTCGTGCAACCAGAACTCGCACTTGCTGAACTTCGTATACAGCTTGTGCTCACGGAGAACCTCTAAGACTAACCTCAAATGCTGACGGTGCGTGGCCTCATCCGGAGAGTAGACCAACACATCGTCAATAAACACTACGACAAAGCTATCTAAATACGGACTAAACACCGGTTCATGAGGTCCATGAACACTGCAGGGGCGTGGTCAATCCGAAAGGAAGGACCAAGAACTCATAATGTCCATAACGGGATCTAAATGCTGTTTTGGACACATCCTCACTCCTAATCCGCAGTTGATGATAACCAGATCGCAAGTCAATCTTAGAGAAGATTGATGCATCCTGCAACTGGTCAAACAGATCATCAATCCGAGGTAAGGGATACCTGTTCTTCACAGTCACTTGGTTCAACTTCCTATAGTCAATGCACAACCTAAGTGACCCGTCTCTTCTTGACGACTAATACAGGTGCGCCCAAGGGGAAACACTAGGGCGAATAAATCCCTTATCGAGCAATTCTTGCAATTGCTTCCTCAACTCGGCTAACTCTACAGGTGCCATCCGATATGGGGCTTCGAGATAGGAGAGGTGCCTGGAAGCAACTCTATAGTGAACTCTATCTCCTATCCGGTGGCAATCCAGACAAGTCATCAGGAAAGACATCTGGAAATCCTGCACCACATCGATCTCTGCGAGAGTCAGTGACGAACTAGCATCGGGTACTAGCATAACGCTGGCAAGAAATGCGTCACAACCCTTGTTCACCATGCGCATCGCCTTCATGGCAGAGATAACTAACTTTCCCGCTAAGTTCTTTGGCAAGGGATGAGAGAACTCGTCCTCACCAGGAATGCGGAAAACAATCTTCTCCTACGACAATCCACTAACGCATAGTGCTCCTCTAGCCAATCCAGACCAAGAATACAATCATAGTCCTTCATCTTTAGCAAGAAGAAACACCCATCCAGGAATCTATCCTCAATGCACATAGGTAACGACGGAATGCACTTCCTAGTCGATACCGTACCCGCAGGGGTGTGCACAGACAAGGGACCTAAACTCCTCAGACTCTATGCCTGACTCTAGGGCTAACTGCCTAGCGAACCGCTCGGAAATGAACAAGTGAGTAGCACCCGTATCAAACAAAACCTGAGCGTGCACACCGAAAAGCAAAATTGTACCTTCGGTGACATGCTCGCCTGCTCGGCGTCCTCGCGAGCTAAACCAACACTCGAGCTGGGGCTCGAGGCCTTCCTGGTCTTCCTGTAGCTGGCGCGGCTGCCGCTACTGCTGGTACTAGCGCTCCACGCTGAGCTCCCTGCTGAAGTCTTGGGCAGTCTTTGATCTTGTGGTCGCTGCTCCCGCACTTCAAGCATCTACCCGCTACTAACCAACACTCGGAACCTCCATGGGTCTTCCCGCAATGGGGACACTCTTTCCTCACACCAGGGGAACGTACAGAAGGTACCTAAGAGTTGCTGACTGCCACTGGTTTCTGCGGTGTCTGGTACACCATTTTCTTCTTATCCTGCCGCTGGAATGTCGCTGCCGGCCTCTTCTGCGAAGCCTTCTTTTCCTCCAGATATTGCTCCATTTCTCCCTCCTGTCTGCAGGCAGCGCTGAGGGCCTCATCTAGCGTGCGGTGGTCAAACGCCACGAGTCTCGTCCTCAGTGATGGTTTGAGACCCATCACGAATTTCTTCGTCTTCCTGCGCTCATCCTCTACGATATGCGGTGCATATTTAGAAAGTTCAGAAAACCTTGCCTCGTATTCCAGGACGGTCATTGATCCTTGCATCAGGGAAAGGAATTCTTGCTCCATCTTGTCCTGGATATGCTCTGGGACGAACTTGGCTCGAAAGAGCCTCACGAACGCGTCCCACGCCATGTCTACTGCTCCGTCCTCAAAGCGTGTACGCAGTAGGGAGGGCCACCATACATCCGCTCTCTCCTACAATACACCTTCATAAGCACCAACTAACAAATTCTAACTTGACAAACAACATACAAGCATAAACTAAAACATACCTGTAGCATGTAGGTGGCTAATGTCACCTTATCCTCATCAGGACACCTGATAGCTCTAAAGATTTTCTCTTTTTCCCTTAACCAACTTTCTGCCATTAGTGGATCACTCTCCCCCTTAAAAGAGGGTGGGTCATCCTCTTGAATCGCTCTATGATGGATGGTCCACCATGGTCCTGAGCTGGTGCCTGAGCCTGCTACATTAAACAATAACAATATACGATAAACACAATATCATGCAATTTAAATGGCAAGCTACTAGTTGTTTCATTATTCTACCTGGGCCTCCAACTGGGCCTGGAGTGCTACCTGGGTATGAGCCTACGTCTGCATGGCCTGCACCAGACCCTGCATGAATACTCCGTAGTCCACAGGAGGCGGTGGGGGAAGTACAGGGCCTCGCGGTGCCGGGGCCTGTTGCTCCGCCTGCTCATCACGTCGCGGCTCGTCCTCACGGGCCGACGCTCCACCACGCCTACCTCTCGAAGCCATGGCTGTAATAGAAATTCATCCAGCATTAGAGCTAGGTTATTAAGTTTTCTAACCATTTTCTTATCTATCTTTCACTTCTTATTAGTGTTTTCTACACATGTGGACATACTTAGCATGCAATGGGGATGATAACTTAGTTATATTCATGTGCAATCTCAATCGGTCGCTCTGATACCAATCTCTGTGACGGCCCACATTATACCAGTACGGTTATACCAACCCACGTCGGTATAGCGAGAATCCTCACAGTGGGACATTTACCCAAACGATACATACAGCTGAGATACACGTGAATATACAACAGAGTAGCGGAAGTAAAAGACAACTGTCTCCATCATTCATCATCCACATTTAACATACATGAAGTTTGAAACTAACAATAAGGAACTAAAAGTCACATAATTTAAATTGCTGAAATAAAATACATAATGTCCACACTTATACATTCTTTTCATGATAATTCTAATACAATGTTCAAAGTACATACTATGAAATACACAAATCACAAAGAAGCTCCAAAACTAGCTAATCCGTGCTCGGAGTCCGTCTCCACTGTCTCCTCCAAAGGTGCCACGTCACCAACTACACCTGTACGCCGAAGCAAGGAGTGAGTCCAAAGACTCAGCAAGAAACACTACTCATAAATACAGTATAAGTCATAGGGGTTTCTACATGCACATTCAACATTTACAACACATGGCATGCAATCATTTGAAGGTTTCAATCTATCATGAAAGTTTTACAAGTTTATACATGGATCATGCTTTCAGATTTCTAAGAATAAAACTTTACCTATCCATGCTCTCTATTCAATTTACTCATGAAATTTTGTCTTTAAGGAATCGAGACATGAGAGCTACCCACATGAACATTGTGCATACATGAAAGGAAAACACGACTAGCATGGATCCTACATGTTTTTAAACACATACATAGACATTTTCATGCTTTAAGTTGCTGGTTTCACATGGTTTAATGGCTGAAAACCTATACATGAGAGCTACAATATCGCTTAAAACAAATCATGTGAATAACCGTCATGCTATTTACACCGTGCTCATTAATTATCCCTAACATGGATTCTAGGCATTTTTGCTCACATACACATGATAATAACAACATGAATTTACTGATTCACATGGTTTCATATTGTCTCACATGGATTTCAACAACATATTTTAACATTTTCTTTACACAAGTTTTCTTTTCACATGGTTACACTCTGCACATACACATTCACATTGTTCACTTACACATTTACACATGGACACATACATTACACATTTCATATTACACATTTTAGGTGCCGTGACACATAGTCCAAACCACCAAAGAAGGACATATACACATCACATTACACATAGACGCCATCTAGGCATTCCAATGGCGACTCTTGGACTGCGCAGACCGGGAGAACAAGTCTCCACCCTAACTAGTGGTACTTGTCCACCTCCAAGATTTCCCCTAATGCCCTTAGGAACACTTACACATTTAACTTTCTCAGGGGGACTTTTCCCTGATACAGCTCCACTACCCTCTACGGAAGCAGTGTCACATTGGCACAGTTACACATTACACATTTTACCGTTTTACACATGGTTTTACACTTCACACTTTCATCTCATTCACTCTCTCACTCACATGAATATCTCTGTTTCCTGACATGTCACTACAGATTTCAGGAGTTAACATACAGTAAATTTCACTAATCAAGTTGGGTTAGACAATAACTAACCACATTACGATAATATACGTAGATTATCATATTTCACATAACAATACATAACTCTTATTTACTGTCCAAATGACCTGAAATTTTAACCACATGCTATTTTCGGATTCTAGATCATACACTCAAAATTTCAGATTTTTCTGAGCTAAATAGGATTTACAGAAAATCAAACACTTATTTTGCATGCCATTCACAATTTAAGTTACATGGAATTTAAAACACATCATGCAATTTGCCATTTACTGTTTGAACAGGGATTACCATTACGTGCATGATTTGAGAATACAGAACTATTCTAAACCATACAATCACAAATCGATCACCACAAACCATTCTTGCATGTCTTTCTATTTACCGAACCGAATTTATTTGCAATCTATACAAGCATGAACAACAATTAAAAAATTGGGCATACATCTACTGATCTGCTAATCTTCATGAACTGACAAAAACCAAGGCATTTAGACTAATCCTACTCATGAAACATAAATTTGGCAAGATCATCAACACGTCATGCTTCCAGTTTAAGGGATACAACTTTCCTACATTCACCATCACACATCACACATCCACACACCACAATTGACAATATACATAGTGTATAGGATTACCATATATCCTCATCACGGAAACCATACCGAAATTAGAGTATAGGAAGGGCAGAACAGTTCACTGTTCTGTCCAGAGGAACTTGGCGGCGGTCTCTGGCCGCTGACTCAGGGTCAGCGGCATGGTCGATGGACGCCAAGCATGATATCGGCGTCCGTTGACCTTGCCGTCAATGCAGGTCTGTGCAGAAACACAGACCCGAGCTCTCAAACTTGGGTGAATGGGAGGGTCTAGGACTCGAGAAAAAATCCATAAAAATTATAGAAACAACCTAGACACATATGGGAACATCATAGATAGGTCACTTGCCTTTTTAAAAATTCCTCCAAAGGGTCTAGGGTGTTGGTGAAGCCCTCCTTGGGCAGTCCCAAGAAGCCTCCAAATGAACTCTCCTCCGGGTTCTTGAGCGAGATCCACAGCAAGCCGAGGTCGGGGAAGCCTTCCTCGTCGATCCAACAACCTCCTTGAAGCAGTGGAATGCCGGATCAAGCTTCAGAAGTGTGGATTTTTGGGTGGCAAGGATGGGGTTTCTCACAGTTTTCTCCTAGGTTTTCTTCTCTCTTTTTTCTCCTCTTGCAAGGTGAAGGGAGGAGTGGGAAGAGGCCATTTCAGGTTCAGACATAGGGGAGTCTCTCTCCCACTCACTAGGTGACTTGACAGCCTTCAGAGCCGTTGGGGACAGTCCCCCAATGGTTGGCTTTCTTGTTTCAGAAGCTTGCAGCTCTGCTGCGCATGCAGGCCAGAGAGATTGGCGTCCATATCGCTGGACTCCAGGATTAGTGTTGGCGTCCATGTCTGGACGCTGACACCAGCTCAACGGCCTGTGGTTGACGCCAAGATGGCCTTCGGCCAGAACTCTAAAATATGCAGAAACCATGCATACCATGCGTATATACATGCAATATGTATACGGTATTATATCCATACTATCACCATGCAATACATACATTATTTATATTTAATATAAACACATGCACACGTACTTGTACTAATTAATACGTATGTAATTATGTACATACATACACAAGCACAAAGATACACACATAAATACAAATAATGCGACGGAATTTCGAGGGCCTTACATACACCATAAAGCCACAAATGCTCTTCATTTTGCTTTGAAAGAGTGCTTTCCCCATCATTCTGGATCACCCCCATTCTTCCCCGGTGCTTCCCCTTCATTTCCGGAACCCCTCGAGTATTATAAGCTTAAAATTCATGTCGCGACGGGTATGGCAGCCGCCTCTCTCTAAATGCGTCCTGTACCCCAGACGCGATTCAGGATCCTTGTCACGACGGCCTTTAGGGGCGTAACCTTATCGCGGCCTGCATGTCAACCATGACTATGATAATGCGTCGGCCCTACACGACGCGACAATGAAGTCTTATTTTATTTATGGAAAAATGCCTTTTTATGAACGCATCCACCATAAGCGACGCGATTCCAATTTCTTTTTCAGCGAAATTTTCATAAATAAAATAGGAAAGCTTAGCGCGTCGTGTGATGTCGACGCGATCATGTTTTATAGTCGCGTCCTGTCGCCCGGATGTGATTCAGTGTGGCCCAGAAAGTCGTCGCAGTTAGGTCCATAATCATGAGAAAAGCCTGAATGGCATCCTTGTCAGAAGACGCGATTTAGAAGGTCAAATCTGAAATCCAAACGCATTTATGAGCCAATCACCTCGGAATCAAGCAAGTTGTTATCGTGTAGGGGGAAGCCGCCCGTTTCAAGTCGCGGCGGCCTGATCCGACGTGATTCCAACCGTAGCTGGGGTTACGTTCATAATGCGCCTATCACATCAATTTGACCTTCTGAAACGTGGCCTGCCGCCCAGACGCGTTTAAATCCTTGTCACAGCATCATGACCCAACGCGATTAAAGTCGTGGCCTGCCACCCAGACGTGATTTAAGTTCTTGTCACGGCGGATATACCCGACAAGCTTCAAGTTTTTACCCCTATAAATTGACCCCTGAGGGTTTGTAGAGGGGGGTTCCACAAAGCGGCGAAGCTCTGCCAGATCCTCGCCTCGACTCTGAGCCATTCCTCGCCGATCCAGCCTTCTTCCTCGGAGTCCGGCGCCGTCGTTTCCTTCCATTGCACGTGCGAGGCGGGAGCGTCTTCCTCCGCGTCCTCCATCTACTCCGGCAACGGTCCCACACCGCACCAACATTTGGGAAGCACCCCCTCCCCTCTCTCTCTCTCTTTTATTTGCATTTCTACTCCCCCCGAGCCGCACGTGGCTATTTACATTTTCACCTCCTCTGGGCCCCACGTGGCCCTTCTTTAATCCTTTTTTACACACATGCATGCATACACACACACACCTACTTTAGGGGTTTAAAACGACCATCCGGTGAGTCCTCCCCATTTTACTCATTTTATTTATTTATTTGGGATTCGGTACTACACGCCTTATTTTGCTAATCCCCATTCTTATTTGTCTTTTTTTTTGCAAGGGTAATCAAACGAGGAAACACCCTCTACCACGGCCGGCCGTGTTTGTAGAGGAAGATAGGGCCCCCATCATCCCCCACGCAATCTCCCCGCTAAAAAGGTACGCTCGCGATCACTCTTCCATCCCGCACCCTTTGTCGTGTACTCTCCATTCGGCACCCTCACACGCCTGGTGATCACGATCATTTTTTTCTTTATTTTATCACCACCCTCTTTGTGGATTTAAACGCACGAGTTCCCCGACAGACCATGCTACGGTGTCCACAAATTGGCGATCACGATGGGACATCTTTTGTGTTTCCCGTTTGATTACCCCCCTCCTCTGTGCCCCACGTGGCACTCTTCTTTTATATTTATTTTTACATTTTACAAGCATGTTGTGTGTTTAGTGTTTATTTTTTGTCTTTATTTCACATATCCTGCCCTTTCCTGCACCCTTTTCTTTCCTCGGGTGGCTGTTGGAATCGCGGCCAACATAGAGGAAGCATTCATAACGCGTCCACTGACCTGGTCGTGTTTTGTTTTACTGTTGCGGCGGCTAAAGACGACGCGTTAAGCTGCCTTATTACGGCGGCGTTAGCTGACGCGTCTCTCTTGTCGCGGCGGCTCTGTTCGACTCGACTCTGTATATTTTAATTTGTCATTTCCTATACATCTTCCCTGCTTTCCTACTTTTTACTGCTTTCGTTTTGTTCCCGGGTGCCTGTCTGGAATCGCGACCAACGCAGAAGCGTTTTTGTCTGACAGTCCATCCATAAGGACCGATCGCATCTCTGTCAGCCTTCAGTGGCTTCCAGATCTGTGGCCTGGTGACTGGACACGATTCAGTCAAATCGCGGTCGCTGTACCGGACGCGATTTGATCGGCTGACAGAAACGTGCCCCTTCCACCATTTTTGTTATAACTGCTGCATACAGAGCATTTTTGCATCGGTCGGGGGACCTCCTTCCCTCATATCCTAGGCTCCACACACCCTTCCAGTGAAGGCAAGCTCTCCCTTGGGCATTCCATCCCTTTGGACTAGCGAACCTTCTCCCGGAATGCCATAAGTCTTCGTACCCCGTGGATTCCCTCACGGCGGACTGAGCTGGTTGTACCCCTCCGTTGACCCGGGTTTAGATATCCATTGCATAGTGAGAAGTGATTCTTAGTTGTACCCCCGAAGTATCCATCTTCTACCCAACTAGGATCTCATCTGGAGTGACACAATAATTTTCCAAGCCATTTAATTAATTATGAAACTCCTAAAAAATAAGCGCTAAGCTTTTTGACTTGTTTGAATCACATTGTTTGACCTAAGCTTTGTTCAACTTGTTTGCTTATTGCTTTGTTAAAAATATACCCATATTATCATGCCAATTTTTATTATGAGGACTATGAGGATAATGTTAGATCTCCATCTTTCCAATATCATGTCCGTCCATCTCACCACCGTGAGGGACAAGCTTCCACTTTCTATGGTTACGTGCGCACGCCACGCACTGGCCAATTTGATGTCCCTTCGCACTTACCTTTAATTAAAACCTGGAAAGAGCCTCCCCCCCCACTAAGACCCTACAGTCCAAACTGTCATGCATACGCTGGATCAGCTCACCCCTCAACAACTCAACTTGATTCAATCTTTAGTTGAGAGTCCGACTCCTCCTCCCTCTCCTTCTCCCAGGCACCCACCTTTGTATATTCTGGTGACTTCGCCACATACCGCTATATATCCTCCATCACCTCGGCCCCCTGGCCATTTGCACTCCTGTGCTCTGGTCCGAACAGACTGTCCCTTGGAAGGCCCATCAATTCAAGGCCACCCCCATGTGCTCCCTTACATGCCCAGCAGCAACAAACCACTCCACTCCAAGATGCTCTTCTCCAAAAATTGAATAATCTGGAGAGTCAAATAAACAAGCTTTCAAATTCCACGGGTGACCCCGTCGTCGCCATGCCGGCTCTCCCTCAAATTTATATTCATCCTTCGGAGATGCCAACGTACTGACTGTATAATGGCATGGGGAACCCCTACCTTCACATTAAAGAATTCCTTTATGAGTCCTCTCGTTGGCAACGTGACCTTGTCATGTTGGCATATTTATTTAGAAAATCTCTTCACGGCCCTACACTCGAATGGTTCTACTCATTAGAGCCAAGTGAGGTAGGAGACTTCTGCTCTCTGCATAAGAAGTTCCTTCAGAGATACAAAGATCGCATCAGCCCCTATCTCTCTATCACGGATCTAGCATCTGAGAAGATGAGGGCCAATGAGGATTTTGTACAATTTGCTGACCGTTGGAGGTCAATGGCCACTCGCTTACAGCATGAGCTCTCGGAGTCAGAGCAAATCAAGATAATTATTTCAAATTCTACTCCGAGGTTCAGACACGTCTTGGCCATGAATCAAATCACCTCCATGGAGGAGCTCTACGAGCGGGGATGCTACATTCAGACCCATCTGATGGACTCCCCGATCGTGGAGCTATTTGATCAAATTAAACCGAGAAAGAACATATCAGTGGATGCCATCCGCCATCCACTGCACCACTCTACAACATACACTCCATGCATACCTCCACAACTACCCATCTACTATGGCATGCCGCCACCCAGGAGTCCACTGATTCATCCTCCTCCGACTCAGCAACCTCCAACTGAGCTCTACGATGCCTCTATTTTTAATGAAGAAGCTCCTGCACACTACGTTGCACTGCTCTGGCTCCCATGCCAACTCCCATGCTAGCTCCCATGCCTCCACCACAACAACCCCAACAACCTCCACTTCAACCACAGCATGTTGCTCGGGCTGAAGTTGCCAACACTGAACCCATCCAGGAAACCACTTGGTGCTACGACGATGAACCTTCCGAGGTCATGTTCGTACGTCATTTATCGACACCTCCTACATTGCCATCCATTGCCATTAAGCCTTCCATAATCAAGCCTCCACCTACCATTACACCTCCCATTACACCAGCACCCTTGGCAGCCGAACCTGAGCAATTCTTCCCCTTCATACCCATTATGCCTCCACTGGCCATACAACCTCCCATTACTCCATCCACATCCATCCCCATCCAATGGAGCAGGTGCAAACGTTTAAGGAGATTCAAGCGTCAGTAGAAGAAGGAAGTCCTAGGACCGGGCATGCTTTTCAAAATCCAAGATTACATCCCTTGCATGCCGGTTATTATCAAGATACCGGGCACATTTATCGAGCAGGAGTCCTCCCCTCCAATCATGGCCGTCAAGAGGCCTTCTAAATCAATGCCAATCATACCCATTGCCAACCGAGTTCAATTCAAAATACTCATAGGGAATCTCTCCCTCCATGCTCTCATGACCCCTCACACAATCGTTGTGAACCTTCCCACTCCAGTGAAGGGGTCAGCTTCTCAGATTATGCTCACGCACTCCAACGCCAAATCATTGGCACAATCTATTATCCAAGGGGTCATGCCCCCTTCCATATCCAATATTTGACAATCTTTAGGCACAATCCCTTCCTTGTTGCGTCCAACTCTGCCGGTGGAACTCCCCACCCTTTCATTAAACTACATTCTAAGGGAGTTACCACTATCACTTGACACTCCAACGGAAATCAACAACCCTTCAATCATTGAGATCCGCTCAATCCCTCTGAGAAGAGCAAGATCATCCACCCGCTGGGCAAAATTTGTGAGGAAATACCTCAGGGTCAGAATGCTGATTCCCAAGTGGAAGCCTAAACGCAGGGCAAGACAAAAGGTCAGAGGGTCTCCCCCATCTTTTTCATTTTCTTTCTAATCATCGTTTGTGCTTCTCAGCACCTTCTCATGGGTTCTCCACATTCCCTCCCCATATGAGGCATTTTTTTTTCATTTATTGTACAATCCATCCTTTTGCACCGTGCATCGCACCCCTTTTTGTACTCCCCTCCGTGCCCCACGTGACACATCTCCTTCCAGTGCCCCACATGGCACATCTCCCTTTAGTGCCCCATGTGGCACATCTCCTAGTGCCCCACGTGGCATATCTCCCTCCAGTGCCCCACGTGGCACATCTCCTTCTAGTGCCCCACGTGGCACATCTCCCTTAAGTGCCCCACGTGGCGCGTCTCCATCCTATGCCTCACATGGCACATCTCCCTTCAGTGCCCCACGTGGCGCATCTCTTCTAGTGCCCCACGTGGCACTCCAGTGCCCCACGTGGCGCATCTCCTTCTAGTGCCCCACGTGGCACATCTCCCTTCAGTGCCCCACGTGGCACATCTCCCTTCAATGCCCCACGTGGCACATCTCCCTTAAGTGCCCCACGTGGCGCGTCTCCATCCTATGCCTCACATGGCACATCTCCCTTCAGTGCCCCACGTGGCGCATCTCCTTCTTGTGCCCCACGTGGCACGCCTCCTTCTCGTGCCCTTCGCGGCACCTCTCCATCCTGCACCCAACGCTGCGCACCCTCCTCTTTGGCCCCTCGCGGCCCGCTTTTTCTTTTCTCTCCTCCAGCCCCACTGGATTCTTTCCTTCTTTCAGGGCATCGCGCCCTCCTTCTTCTCCAAACCCCTCTGGCCCTGCCGGAGTCTCCAAAATCTTTCCTCCACTCTCTCCTCGCCGCCTTTAATCGGGTCCTTCGACCCTTCTCGCACTATTTTCAGGGCTTCAGTCCCCACTTGTCTTTTTAATTAAAACAAAAAAAATGTAAATTCTTTATAGCCTCTGAGTCTCACCCCAGCGCAGGGCATTCATCTTTCCTTTACCCTCCGAACTCTTACTATATTTGCCAATGTTAAAAACCCATAAAAAGATGAATATTTCAGCATTGCCATGCTATCGCAGCATTCCCGTTATGAGGATTCCACGCCAGGAGTCCAAAATTCCCTCCTGGGTTATTTAAGTTTGCCCTCGGCAAGGGCACCTGCACACACTTCACGACACCCTAAGCCGATTGCTCTCAGTAGACGCCGTCACCGTCACAGCCACGCCTGAATGACACAAATGTCTGTTTCTCTCCTCTTTCGGCCGAAATATAGGTAGTAGAGGTAGTTTGGGCGAAGAAACCTTCCTGAAGCACTCCGTCATAAGAGGACGTCCTCCAAAATGGGCAAAATCAAAATGACCAATCAAATTAAAGTCAAAACGCATCTCAAGAGCGGCAAAGTCCCCACGGAGATCCAAATGGACCCAGTTGTATGCATGCAAAAATAAAAATCAATCAAGATAATAGTGCATGGCAAAGAGTGGCAAAGTCCCCGCGGAGATCCAAATGGACCCGATCGTACGCATATCCCTACAATCAATTGGTCATCACTAAGATTCCAAAATAGTTCAAAAGTCCCAGTGTTTAAATGAGACTGAACCTTCTGACGGTTGTGCCAAGGGAGGTAGCCAACACCCAACTCTTCAATACCCGTATCAAGCTTGTCTCCAAATCTTCTTCCCTTCTCCCTGCTAGACTTAGTCGCCGTTTTGGGTGTGGCTTTGATAGTGGCACTATTAGCCACAAGCAATCAGCCCCTGGGCACCACCTTAAATACACGCTCTACTCTGGGCATCCTTAATGACACAGGAGGTAACAAGGACCCCTCGCCAGTCAGTTCTCATAACCTTAATACCGCCATGGTATGGCAATGTTTTAAAATCAACAAAATAGATGAATATACAACCAAAACCAAAAAAAAAAAAAGATGAATATTTCCAAAGCCAAAAAAATCTAAATATTTTCAAAATCCCATAAAATTTGAATACATCCAAAAATCTCACAAAAAAATTGAATATTTTCAAAATCCAAAAAGTTCATGACGGTCTTGCACAAAGCATGTTACGCCTCCTGTTTGCGCCGGGACGATGCAAATCTTCCCCTTCATGGGTTCCTCCCATCCTTAACTCCAATCTCCTTAGCCAGAGATCACCTATCCTCATGGTCTAACAAACAAACCAAATGAGTTGTTTATTTAATGCTTTATTAATGCTCCAAGACATGCTTTGAATGAATGTTGTTTTTCCATGATGTTTGTTGTTCTCGACTAATGAGTTTTGAGCGCAGGATTTGAGTTACCTCATCTAGCACTACATCAGGTTGATGTTGCCTTACCATCCTTATCTGCATCTACTATATGTTATACCCTTAGAGCATACCAAGGACCTTGTGGCTCTGAGGAATCTGGGATTTGAGCTCCCCTCTATCAAAAACAATGATTATCCCAGAGAATCCTTAGCCGCACGGATAGGTCGTTACGCTTGGCATGTGAGGATGACGGACCCATGCATAAAACCCCGATCCTGACTTACCGGTGTGACAATATTATCCTTAGTTATTTTCTACTCTGCTTTTTATCTTATTTTTTTCTTTTAGCCCAGCATATATGCATATTGAAGTCTTAGTGGAAATCCACTCTTCCAAGCAAATTTATGGGCCATCCGCGCCTCAAATTCAAAAGCAATCTTGAAATATTCCATTCCGGGTCGAATACCCAACTCCCTTTATTGTCGCCTCCGGGCCGATTTCCTTAAGATTCCTTTGTTTGGACTTATCCCTTTTATTTTTCGTCTTTAGCTCCCAGAGATCCACCTGAGGTAGTGGCAGACGCCCCCGATGGTGCAACCTAACGGATTGTGTCCTTAGGTACTTCCCCTTCACTGGAAGTTGATCTCTCTTTCTCTCCCAAGACCCACCTGCGGCAGTGGCAGACGCCCCCAATGGTGAAACCTAACGGATTGTGTCCTTAGGTACTTCCCCGATGCTGGAAGTTGGTCTTTTCATTCCTTTTGTACCTTTCTTGTCCTCTTCATTTGTCCAAGCAGTTATTTCTATTGGTCTTCTTCCTGATGGTGACTTCTTTGGGTGTTGGTGAAAAGACTCTCATTAGGTGGCAGTCACCAATTATCGTGCGTGTCAATTTTTCACCTCGGCATCTACTTTTCAGTCTGCTCCCGCTTCACTCCACTTCGCTACGCTTCATTTCTTTCATTCCATTTCACACCATTGCACTCCACTTCGTGTCCCTCCGCTTCGCTCCCCTGTAAAGCAGATGCCAAGGCGTGGCAGTTGTAGACATGCGAATTCGGCTCCACCGCGGGTAAATATCATGTTGCACCATAATGCCATAAATGGCCTTCATTTTGCCTTGAAAGAGTGTGTTCCCCATCATTCTGGATCACCCCCATTCTTCCCCGGTGCATCCCCTTCATTTCCGGAACCCCTCGGGTATTATAAGCTTAAAATTCATGTCGCGACGGGTATGGCAGCCGCCTCACTCTAAACGCGTCCTGTACCCCAGACGTGATTCAAGATCCTTGTCGCGACGGCCTTTAGGGGCGCAACCTTATCGCGGTCTGCATGTCGACCGCGACTATGTTAACGCGTCGGCCCTGCGCGATGCGACAATGAAGTCTTATTTTATTTATGGAAATATGCCTTTCTATGAACGCGTCTGCCATAAGCGACGCGATTCCAATTTCTTTTTCGACGTAATTTTCATAAATAAAATAGGAAAGCTTATTGCGTCATGTGATGTCGACGCGATCATGTTTTATAGTCGCGTCCTGCCGCTCAGACGTGATTCAATATGGCCCAGAAAGTCATCGCAGTCAGGTCCGTAATCATGAGAAAATCCTGAATCGCTTCCTTGTTATAAGATGCAATTTAGAAGGTAAAATCTGAAATCCAAACACATTTATGAGCCAATCGCCTCGGAATCAAGCAAGTTGTTATCGCGTCGGGGGAAGCCACCGCGTTTCAAGTCGGGGCAGCCTGATCCGACGTGATTACAACGGTAGATGAGGTTACGTTCATCGTGCGCCTATCACATCAATTTGACCTTCTGGAACGCGGCCTGCCGCTCAGGCTCGTTTAAATCCTTGTCGCGGTGCCATGACCCGACGTGATTCAAGTCGAGGCCTGCCACCCAGACGCGATTTAAGTTCTTGTCGCAGCGACTGTACCTGACGCGATTCAAGTTTTTACCCCTATAAATTGACCCCCGAGGGTCATTTGTAAAGGGGGTTCCACGAAGCGGAGAAGCTCTGCCGGATCCTCGCCTTGACCCCGAGCCATTCCTCGCCGATCCATCCTTCTTCCTCGAAGTCTGGCGCCATCGTTTCCTTCCATTGCACGTGCGAGGTGAGAGCGTCTTCCTCCGTGTCCTCCATCAACTCCGGCAACGGCCCGTCACGCCACACAAACATTTCGGGAAGCACCCCCTCCCCTCTCTCTCTCTCTCTCTCTTTTATTTGCATTTCTACTCCCCTCGGGCCCCACGTAGATCTTTACGTTTTCACCTCCTCTAGGCCCCACGTGGCCCTTCTTTAATCCTTTTTTTACACACATGCATGCATACACACACACACCTACTTTAGGGGTTTAAAACCACCATCCGGTGAGTCCTCCCCATTTTACTCATTTTATTTTTTTATTCGGGATTCGGTACTACATGCCTTATTTCGCTAATCCCAATTCTTATTTGTCTTTTTTTTGCAAGGGTAATCAAATGAGGAAACGCCATCTACCGTGGCCGGCCGTGTTCGTAGAGGAAGATAGGGCCCACATCATCCCCTGTGCAATCTCCCCGCTAAAAAGGTACGCTCGCGATCACTCTTCCATTCTGCACCCTTCGTCGTGCACTCTCCATTCGGCACCCTCGCGTGCCTGGCGATCACGATCATTTTTTTCTTTATTTTATCACCACCCTCTTTGTGGATTTAAATGCACTGGTTCCCCGACGGACCACGCGGCAGTGTCCACACCCGCAGCCACCCTTCCTAGTTGTAATGGGACATGGAATAAACCCTAGACATATAAGTATTCGACCTATGACTAAAAGGGAAGGTTCACCATTGTGTTGGGGTCATGGGAGGCTGTGCTAGGGCACTAGGAGTAGAGGAGAACAGCTGGAGAACCAAACTCTTCCTCAACCGTGCTCTGCTACAACTTGTGCAACTGTCTGGTGTTAGATCTTCATAAAGGTAGGTATTATCAGGCCAAAGATGAATTAAACTCACACCATCTTGTAGTGCATCTTGTCTATCTTCATATGCAAGTGATTTGCCTAATTTTCATCATGTAACCATCGAGTTATAAAAGTTTTCCCATCATCACACAAGTCTGCATCATTTCTTGTTCATGCTAGTTTGCACGCCTAATGAGACCAAATTGATTCGTTCCAAAGGCATAGATCTCTTCTACTTGATGTCCCCTACAAGTTCCAAGTTCACCACTTTGTCCCTAGTGCCCTATTTTGTGAGTTATAAGCGTTGCATGAAGATCGCTGCATGTTTCTACGTTCTCGGGCTGCATGTTTGAATCGCAACGTAACCATATGTCGCATTTCAACGACTGGTATCGCGCCGGTCATGGCTGTCGCGTTTAACTGAAAGGTAACCGACCATGTCATCACAATTTGGCTAGGGTTTTCTTCGTACCGCACATCAAACTGTGTGCCTATTGACTGTCAAAAGACTTCTGAAACGCGACCACTAAGGTCGTCGCGTTTTACTGTTGTTTCCCGCCTCTGGGGAGTCGCACCTTTTGAATACTTAGGGTTTGCATGGACGTGACGTTCCGCATCGTCCTGTTTCTGACCTATCTGTTAAACGCGACCATCATTCCCGTCGTGATTTACCTGTATTATTCCAGCAGCTAATATTGTTTTATTTAAATGATTATTTAGACTTGTTAAGCATGTTTATACCTGTAGTACTGTGTAACGAATAGTAATCAACCATGTTAACAAACTTTGATATATTTACATGTTTCTTAAATTT